>JAQMYF010000012.1:45024665-45039028 GCA_030014195.1 Neosilurus mollespiculum | reverse complement strand
TATGGTATGAGAATTTTAGCTCACCCTTTAGCCAGAGAAAGTACCTAGAGCACAGAGACAGGTTTCCAAATTTACACCATGGTAGAGGAAAAAGCTCTTCTATAGAGAGGATGGATCTTATGAATCCAAGGATATCCAGTGGATATAGGCTGTCCATCCCTATATACAGTCAGTGGTTCCGCACCACAGTGTGTAGTCAGTGATTAACAATATGTCAATAACAGACTAAAGGCTTCACTATATTCTCCAACCTGCCTCATTCCAAGGAATCAAGATCATCACCTACACCAAAGTTGGCTTTCTTGACCAGTGTGTTGAGTCTCTTGGTTTCTGCCACCTTTCTGCTGCCACCCCAGCATGCAGCTGCATAGAAAGTGGCGCCGACCATCAAAGACTCATAAAAGATTTATGGCATATTGCAGACTCTATATGACAGGAGTCTATAGGAAGTACAGTCTACTTTGGCAGTTACCAAACCTGTTTCTGGAGCTCAACCTTCCTACAGGTTTTATCACCAACCGTAATGCACCTATCTGTGTACTCTCTGTAGTTTGGGACAGAGTTGCACATGTTTTCAGAGCCAACGGAGGCAGCCCGAGGCAGCAATGTACTGGTGACAGACACATGGATAAGCATGGGTCAGGAAGATGAAAAGAAGAAGAGGTTAAAGGATTTTCATGGCTACCAGATCACCATGCAGGTAAGTGATGCAGAAGGTCCAAACATGCTGGTAATATTTAGGTTTTGGAAAGAGTCCATGTGTTATATATGCATAACTTGTACTTCCCATCCCTTAACTTTAGCGAGTAGGCTTTTGTGATTGATTGATTGACTAATTGATTGATTGATTTTTAATATTTTTTATTTATATATATATATATATATATATATATATATCTTTTGTTTCGTCTCCTCCTGCTTTAGACAAAAAGACAGAAAAATATAGTGTTTGGTTGTTTCCCATATCACTAGAGCAGTTGTAAATGGTATTGATAAACTGGCTGTGTTGATATTACTTGAACTGTCAGCTTTTTTTTGTTTGTTTAACTCCACCTTTCACTCACACAATATTGTCATGACTCATTTTCTTCACAAGTTTCATGTTATTTTTTCTGAATATTCCTGGTGTGCTTTATGAAATGCAAACTGTGTTTTTATGTTCATTACTTACAACCATGTGTGACTTTTTTGTGTATTTATTTTCTTTTTTTTCTGACAATTATTGTTAAAGGAAATTTAGGAAGGTGTTTTAGGGGAAAATTTAAACAGTTGCTTGTGATTTTATATAATCTAATCAATAATTTGCCAAAGGGGAGGTAGATGTTGCTGAATAGGAACCAAGCCTGAGGCTATAGATATTTTAGTCTATATACTGTGCAGTAGCATAAAGAAAAGCAAATAAAAACAAGATTTTTAACCATGTCAGGGACGGGTCAGGTGAGCTCTGTGTGCTCTGAGCAGAGTTAAGCCCTGTGTAGCTGATGGTGTCTTTTTTTTGTTTTGTTTTGTTTTTTTTTTTGTTTTGTTTTTTTTGTTTGTTTTTTTAGACCATTCAGAGTTTTAGTATATACTACATTGAAACATAAGAAAACTACACTATGTAACTCAAAAACAAACACTCAAGTCTTGGTATATACCATCTAAAAACACAAGAAAAACCAGCTAAAATTAGATTTTTTTGTGCTTTTAGGATAATGATGATGCCACCTGCTCCAAGTGAATATGACAAACCACTGTTATTTTGATTCAAGAATTATCCATTTGGGCTAATTATTTTTTTAATCCCCATTTAGGGGGCCAGTCAGATTATGCAGTTCCCGTGTGGTATATATTAACACTCTTTATTTCATTTGGGTGGTATAGCGATGCAGCAGGTGGTGCTCCAGGGTCCCTTACCAGTTCTCATGCACAGTATGCCATTAGGACACCTAAGCAATTAGTCAAGATGGATTATTTAATTTTTGTCAGTTCACTTTGGGACATTAATTGTCCCTTTGTATTGACTCATTTTATTCATGAAAAGAAAAAAAAAAACAAATTATTTGGTATTACAAACTATGTGATTATTTCCTGCAATCTTATTCTCAGACTGGAAGTGTAGCTGCACCAGATTGGACTTTCTTGCACTGTCTTCCAAGAAAGTCAGAAGAGGTGGACGATGAGGTTTTTTACTCGCCACGATCACTGGTGTTTCCTGAGGCTGAAAACCGCAAATGGACCATTATGGTAATACAGATGTGGGGTGGAAGTGTGCTCGTTGTTTTATTTTTGGGTGGATGCATCTATGTGAATTTGGTCACAAACGTGTAGATACAGTGTACAACAGTAGGGAGTAGATTCCTGTGCAATATCATTTAAAGTTGTATCCCTTTACAGTAATTTCATTACTTCTTTGATGAACAGTAGGGAATTTGCTCTTATGTAAAATTAAGCGAACGGTTTAGTTTTACTGCATTAAAAACACAGACCCCACAGTAAGAACCCAATGCTTTTTTGCTTCCAGTGGTGGCTCGGTGAAAGGCTCTGGGTTCTGATCAGAAAGTAGGGTTCAATTCCCGAGTACCACCAAGCTGTCAGTGGTGTGTTCTTGAACAAGGCCCTTAACCCTCAACTATTATAACCCTCATCCTTACTTGTCCTGAGGAGTCTTGTTAATGCTTGGAAGGGGAGTCCCCCTCAGGTCACCGCACTTCAGGAGGTTTTTTTCTCTCTTGTCTCCTTTTCTCTCATCTTTGCTTGGTGATCAGTCACTCCTTCGGCAACGTTAGCATCCTTTATTGCTTCCTGATTCTTTTGAACAGTACAGATCGATGACTTCGCTAAGCCGAACTGCAAAGCCAGATCTGAGACACGGACGCCGTTTTCATGCTTTCGTATGATTTCTATCTTCACCTCTATTGTTCTCTCTGTTTTCCTTTTGCCTTTACACTTTTACTAGATTTCTCCAGGCCCATAGTGGCTTAGTGATGAAAAAAATATATTACAAATAATACACAACACAAGAAATATCGCCAAAATCCGAGAACAGTTCAGAGTGGGTGTTTTCTGTGAGTAAGCGCTGTGTGACGAGACTGACGCACACGCTGCCGAGCAATTGTGCTCTAACCAGGTGCAATTATGAGTTCGGAATTCTGTGAACCCATCTGTTGCTCTGTATAAGGTCGTCTGCTGTAATGCTGTATTAAATGTGAGAGCCCTGTGCACCCAGTGTCCATACACCCTACTTCAGATATCAGCCATTGTTTTTGATGACCGATGACTTTTTTTCTGCATGGAGGATAACAGTCTTGCACCATTTTCTGGAGAGATGTTCTCCCATTCTTCAGAGACAATTGTTTTCAGCTGTGGTTTGCAGGCATAGTGGTTTTATTCTACTTTTCTTCTTTAAAAAAATGCATTACTTGAATCTGTTGGATTCAACATACTTGGCTTGATAACAGTTTTCACTGACTTCTGTAGGAACTTGCCTGGTGTTTTTTTTTTTTTGTTTGTTTGTTTTTTTTGTTTTTTTTTGTTTGGCGGAGTGTTTTGGATCATTATTATGCTTTAATGTTCCGTTTCTGTGTTTCTTTATGCGGGGAATCATCTTGTCAGACAGTATTTTGGTAGCTCTCCAGTCATGGTGCCCTCTCTCCAACGCGTTTTGGACTCATGCAGCCTCACCTTCTACATGCTTCACTGTCAGGACTACTTTGGTAGTCCAACATGCTGGGCCCCATCTTTTCATATTTTTAGCAAAGTTTAATCTTACAGTTTTGTGCCAATAGGACGGGAACGCCATCCATAGAAGTTGACATTGTGCAATGTTGTTCACATTGTCTAAGCCTTTAGGGAAGGCTTTTTAAAAAAGTGGATTTGGTTGCTATGTTTTGTACATTGTTGAAGATTATACTTTGTTGCTGAGTTTTGTTTTTAATGAATTTAGAAGAAAAAGAAAAATGTTTACTTTTACGCGAATGAGTAATTGATTAAGAAGAATTCTGATGTCGAATAACTTGGGTGTAATTATACTGTATGTTCAATCTTGTAATCTGTTATACTGTATGTTTAATGTAATTAATTCTTGCCTTTCTCTGTAGGGGTTGATTGTGTGTATCCTGACCGACTACATCCCTCAGATCCCCCAGCTGAAACTGTAATGGTTCAGAAGTGAACTCCAAGCATGTCACACAGGAGACCTTTAACAATTCGGGATCTCTTCATTAAGTCATTTCCAGTCATTTAATCTCCATGGTCAGACCTGGAGACTATCCCAGAATTAGGGGGCACTAGGCAATAATACACCCAGGGCAGGAGGCCAGTTACTCACAGGGCATACAAAAAATGCTGTTACTCAGAGCTGCCAAGCCATTTTGCAAAAGTGAGAGTAAATTGGAGCGTGAGGAGACCAAGCAAAATTTTGCACAGCTGCCAAGAGCTCAGAATTAAACCTTGGACATTAACTTGACTTGCTGTGCCACCATGATGCCCTTCGTTACTCAGACAGCTGGGATATTTTATATTAGTCTGTCTAATTACGTGCTGGTTAGATTAGAATATGTGTCCGCAAATAAAATAAAAGGTTTAAAAAGTTTAAAAGGGTTTAATGTTGACAGAACAGTGGTATAAGCCTGGAGAGCTTGTTGAGTAGCTTGTTGAAGCGCAACCAGCATGTGTAAAAACTGGGCAATTAAAAATTGAATGAAATAATACTGTGTGCCTATTTGTGTTTTAATTTCACATTCCATTTTCATTTTAATGTTTAAAGTTAAACTGTATTCTTGAGTTTACGTTATTTAGTAATGACTAAGTAGTGATGATACTAGTATTGATATTATTTGAAATACTCAAAGAATATACAGGTAATAAAAGGATGTTTGACATCTTTTAATGGCAGTTTCATTAGAGAATTAATGATTAAGTGATTATTATAACAGTGTTTGAGCTGCGGAAATATTAGGAGGTGCACATGGCTAAATGTAATGATCTGATTAGTCACTGGAAAGCTTTACTACTGTAGGGTACATATTTAGCATAAGAAACAGGAGGTACTCAATCTCAATGCTGCAAAGTCTGTTAATTGGATAATAATGAAGGTGACTCCATAGTCCATATTTTCAAGATAAGCTTATCACCATGGCATACCGCTCTCTTGTGATTACACCTAAAAAAAAAAGGGGGGGGGGGTGTTTAGAAGGACTCATGAATATTGCATGTGAATGGTGCACATCAGGCCCTTCAGGGGGAAATTTGCAAACAAAATCCCCTCCATGGTTTTGGAAGGTAACAGCAGTCAAATTCCACAGACAGGGAGGAACAGGCTTTTGGCTTTCTAACAGTCCCTGCAGCAAGACTAGTACTATAGGAACTATGCTGCTTAATGGAGCAGTTTCTACCTGAGAACATGGTGTGCTGGGTGTACACGGCTGGTTTAATGGGAGAACTTTTTTAAAAATCATACCACCCAATTCGGTCTATTGGCCTCACATTCCCGTGAAGCTGAACGGAATGTTCCGGGTCTGTGGTTTGCAGTGTTATTTGAACTGGTTGGCATCTTCCTCAACTGTCCATCCAGGAGTTACCTCTGGATAATGTACAGCATCACTTTATTCTATATACAGGCTAAAAACATGGGATGGAGGAAAATCAGCATTGAAGGTGATGGGCTGCTGCAGTGGAAGACCACATCAAGCTCCACTTCTGTTGGCTATGACAGAAAGCCAAGACGGCAGTGGATATGGGCTCACCGCAACTGGAGCTGATCAAAAATATATTCTGTTCTGATGGATCTCGGTTTCTGCTGAGGCACACTGATGTACGGGTCAGGATTTGGCACCACCAGTCCATTCTGGTGGAGGTGGTGTAATGGTGTGAGGAATGTTTTTTTTTAGCATGCTTTGGACTCATTAATACCAACCAATCATCTCTTGAATGCCACAGCCTATTGAATTATATTAGTTCTGATGGTGTGCACCCCCAAATGGCCACAATTTCCCCCATTTTCTAATTGCTATCCCCAGCATGATGATGATGCACACTGCCATAAAGAAAAAATCATCTCAACCTGGTTTCATGAATATCCAGTTGAACGTGTTTGGATGGGGTACAACGCTGGATTGGCAGCATGAAAGAGTTCCTGAAAAATCTGCAGGAATTGTGTGATGCAATTACATGAACCAGAAGAAATGTTTCTAAAATTTTGTGGAATCAATACTACGAAAAACCAAGGCTGTTTTAAAAGCAAAGATTAAAATATTTAGAAAAATTTCAGTATTTTTTTGTTGCTGTTGATGATCTGTATTAAGGCATCACGCTGGCGCAGTGGTTAGCACATCCATCCGTCTCACAGCAAGAAGGTCCTGGATTCGATTCCTGGGCTTTGGCATTTTTGTGTGGAGGTTGCATGTTCTCCCCCGTGCTTGTGTGGGTTTCTTCCGGGTACTCTGGTCTGTGTGTGTTTCTGTGTGTGTTGGCCCTACGATGGTCTGTTGCAAGCTGTTTAAAAGGTACCCCACCTTCACTCAGTGTCGGCTGAGATAGGCTCCATCCTCCCCATGACCCTAATAGGATTAAGGGCCCCAGTGAGTGAGTGAGTGTATGTGTGACTCTAATGACAGTTTTATTTAAAATGATTTCTGTTCATGTAAAGTTCAGAAATCTCTCAGCTTATAAATTTAAGCAAATTATTTGACACTTTTTGAATTGTACACGTAATATTACCAAGCATCTCACTTTGAAAGTGATGCTTGATTTGCTTTGCATTATTATTTATTTTAATAGATTCTGTCCATATTTACAGATTCCCCCTCTTCTTCAAGGTAAATCTATCGCTATGATATTTGAGAAGAGAAGCACGAGGACACACATGTCTACAGAAACAGGTGCAGAAGAGAGGAGTGTGTGTGGATGTGTATATGTATGTGTGTGTCTGTGTTGTGTAAGTGTGTACTTGTACTTGCTACATAATAAGGACCAGAGTACTTTTTTACTCCTATTTTATATTAATGTCATGATGCACAAACACACAGGAGAGATAAGGTAAGGGAATTGTTTGCATCTCGTCAAAACGTCACCATACTGCCACCCACAGGATGAAACTAATAGAATCATAAATAAACACAGCAGGATGATAACCTACTGCTTTGCTTTATAAAAAGATTTGGCCACTCATCATTTATAAGTGACCACTGGTCTGTTTATCCTGAGCCTAAGGAATATTAAAGTTCCTTAAAGTCTATGTTATCCCTCTAATAGATGTGTTTATTTATTCAGCCTTACAATGGCCTCCTTTATTTGCAGTGACACATCTTTAGGAAACATGTCGAGATTTCCCATGAGCAGCTGCCAAATGAAAATTAAACACTTAGAATCAGTTCCAGACATTCCAGAAACTGGTTGCCAGTCAATTATCCAGTGACGTCTGAGCTTCTGTAAATGGGGGGACTAGGCGTAGAAATGGTTATCATTCCTAAAATGTTAAAGCAGTACTTTCGTTCTAAAAAACACATGGTGACTGCTTCCTTTCCAATCCATCGTGGTGGTATACAGAGACAAGCTTACAAAAATATATAGCTCTGTCCAAATACATATGGTCTTAACTATATAGCTCATTTCCCAGAAATTGTTTAGATTAGGCAAATGAGTGACAGATTTGATGAGAATATCATCAATAAACACAACATTAAAACATTGGCATGAGACAGCCCATTTGGTATGAGTAAATAGTTTTAGTGAACATATTGAAACATCACCTGACTCATGCTAAGGAATTTGTAGTCATGTTTTTTGCTTGCAGTGCATAATCTCACCTTAAATGCAGGTTTTTTGTACTTTTCTGATGTAAAATAAAACTCTTTGTATTTATAGATGCAGAATGTAAAATACTGTTTTTAAATCCCGAACAAAACCAAGTTTCTCCTTTTGGCAAGAAAATGCATTCAAATTCTCACACTCATTCATTCATTCATTTTCTGAACCGCTTAATCCTAATTAGGGTCGCGGGGAGGCTGGCGCCCATCTCAGCCGACTCTGGGCGAGGGCAGAGTACACTCTGGACAGCTCGCCAGGCCATGGCAGGGCAATTCTTACACTGTTGTTATATAAAAATGTAGGCACTGCCTAATGGCGAAGTTTCTGCTATATATCTTTATTGATAGGTCTCAGAGGCTGTTGCTATAAGAGTAGTGCAGCTCCTTTAAGGGCTGAATCAACTTCAGCCCTGGAGGAAATAAATAAATAAATCTCCCCTGCGTTTCCTGTCTCCAGTCTGGAGTGAAAGAAAAGGGTATCTTTGGGTTCTTTTCACCCTCTTTCACTAACTGATTTCAATTCAATTCAATTTTATTTGTATAGAGCGTTTTACAACTGACATTGTCGCAAAGCAGATTTCCACATTCATTTGTATAATCTGTTTTGTTACTTTAGTTGTCCGGTTAACAAGTTCATGTTCTGTGCTCCAGTTAATGTTTGGTGTTGTGGCTGCCTACCTGAGCTATATTGTGTATTTTTATTTATTTATTTATTTAAATTCTGTGCAAGTCTGAGCGGTGGTCCTCTCCTTACTTGGATTTCATTTTCATTATCAACAATAAATAAACAACCATCCAAGTCATGTTCAGTGTCTATAGGGTTTAGCTCTGCTAAAAGTATGTAATATTTAATGCTTACCATATTCTGATGTTCTTCAGAAGAGATATAATTTTTATTTAATTATGATAGAAGTGCCTGTACTCTTTCCCAGTGTGCAACAGATATCCAGTTCAAAACACAAGAGACTCAGATACAGGCGAACAGTTTGCTCTGTTCGTTCATTCATTCATTCATTCATTAATTCATTCAAAATTAAACTGTGCTTTTTCAGAGCTTTATCATTCTTGCTATTAAACTTTATGTGCACCCAGCCACACACACACACACACACACACACATCTGCTTTCAGCTGTATCTGAAAGCACACAAAGAGAACACTCATAAATAAGGCCAAACTTTATCACAGGTACATTTAATCACCTGCTGGTGTTACCTGAGTCCTCTCCGCCTGCAGAGGGCACTTGATTGCACCCTCACTGCCACACACTGGTAGGATGATGATTTTTTTTTTTTTCACATTCTGTCTCTTTCTCAAGCATGTATGCTTATTTTCTACAATATAAAATTTCATACCATTTGTTTAGGTATACACACTTAAAAATAAGAATGAACCCTTACCTTAAAGTATTTGCACCAAATGTTCGAGTATGATTTCTTAAAATTAGTGTAAAAACACAGGGGGGTAGTCGTGGCTTAATGATTAGAGAAGCCGCTTTGGCACCTAAAGGTTGCTGGTTCGATTCCTGAACCAGCAGGAAAAATGTGTGTGAGTGAACTGCACCTTCCCTTCCTCCACCTTCACTGCTAAAGTGCTCTTGAGCAAGACACCTAAGCCCCAACTGCTCTCTGGGCACCCCAATGTGTGTGGCAGCCCAGTGTGTGTGTGTGCTCTCTGTTTACATGTGTGTGTGCTCACTTTGTATGGGTTAAATGCAGAGGCAATAATTTCCCTTTCAGGATAAATAGAGTATAGCAAAATCAAATTAAATGAAATAAATCAAATACATTAACAGTAGCATACTAATTTGAATTAAATTAAGCATGCATGCTTTTTGACACTTATACATCTATTGCTTTATGTAAATGATGGAATAGGTTATTAGTTGTAGCTTTTTATACATTTAGTTGTACCTTACCTACTTTTTTGAGTATTAACTTAATTACCTCTGCCAAGGAGGATATGTATTCACCAGTGTTGGTTTGTTTGATGGTAGGTTTGTTTGTTTGTCTGTTAGCAACAGTACTCCAAAGCTTGTGAAGGGATTTTGATTAAATATTTAGGATGAGCCAGAAATTATACAATTGATTAAATTCTGGATTATTGTCTGGATGCAGGAAATTTTTAAAGATTTCTTAGCGCGGATGACATAATCATCCGAGTTACTGTGTCCGGACCATGGTAAGTCTGTTGGGCTTTTACACCCAATCCTACTGGCTCATCAGAGCCGGTGCTTATCCCCGGTTTCTGTAGCGTGAAGTGACTAGGAGTTCAACTCCTCCTGGATGGGACGCTAGTCCATCACAGGTTACCTTTCCAGTATATTTACTGGTACCCATTTAAACTGCTGGGTGGACAAAGGCACACTTGTGGTTAAGACCTTGCCCAGGGGTCTTAGCACGGTAGGGATCCAACGGGGACCGAAGCGTAACTTCCAGGCTTGCATTCAATGCTGTAATCTCATTTCTTTACCTTTCTGTACAAGTTTTAGGCCAATTATCACAAAAATAATCCGATTAGTAATACTTCCTCATCTGGGCACAAGGCCTCTTATTCATATATACATAAATAGAGATTATGTATTATTTGATGATGTAGATGGGCTTAATTTTAATTGAATACTTACACTCGTGCAGTTTCTGTAGGTTTTATACTCATTTTGCAGACTAGTGTTACCATAGTTCATCCATTGTCTCTGTTTGTGTGCAATGAAACAGAGCTGAAGCATCTGTCTATCAGATATAAACAACACACACACACACATCCATTCACACGCAATGTGGATTTATATATAGATAACGTTTATAGATAAAATACACTATCAGTGAAATTATAGGGCAGGGGTCTGACCAATGAAGTGATGACGGCCTGCCCCCTCAGGTAAGAAACAGCCTTCATGTCACTGTCTATGACCTATTTTTTGTAAAGCATTCCTTTTTTTGGATAGGCTAACATATCAGGGTTTGAGTTCTTGAAAATAAAGCTTTAATAAATTTAATCTCTCTCTCTCTCTCTCTCTCTCTTTCCCAGCCCTGGTCCTGGCCCACACTTGATTTAACTTATTAGCTAATTAACAGCTTCTCATGACTTAAAGTGGGTGTGACGGAGCAGGATAGGGGGGCCTCCAGGACCAGGGTGGGGAACCCCTGCTGTAATCCATCTTGAAGTTTCTGTTCTCCTGACTCAGTTTCGGCTCCCATCCCACATTACATTTCACAAATTTGATTTAGGCCCTACATTTTACACCAATGTCAAAGAGAATAGTTTCCTTCTCATGTCCAGAAAATTTGATTCCAGAAATTCCAGAAAAGTTATTTTTATTTGCCTTATTTTTTTATTATTTATTTATTATCATTATGTGTAATATTTATTTATTGGACTTTTATGCATAGCCTTCCACAAAAATCAGAAGAAGTGGATGATGAGCTTTTCTACTCACCATGCTCATTGTCCTTCAAAGAGGCTGAAAACCATAAATGGACCATTATGGTAATATGACAAGTGTGTGTGTGTGTGTGTGTGTGTGTGTGTGTGTGTGTGTGTGTGTCTGTGTGTGTGTGTGAGAGAGAGAGAGAGAATATCTGTGCATGTTTAATGCATTAATGTGTAATTCTTTCCTTGTAGGGGATGATTGTGTCCATCTTGACTGACTACATTCCTCAGATCCCCAAACTGAAACTGTAACTTTTAAGAATAGTTCTGAACTCCAGAGCAAGTGCATAACATTTTAGTGTAGAACTGAGTAATCCAGGATGACTCCATGTTCTAATCCTCTAATCTAATTTGCTTTGTTGTGCTTGAATGTAAAGCCCAAGTGCATTTTTTTAATTTAGTTAATTTAAGTTAATTTAAATGTGTCCACTGTTCGC
Source organism: Neosilurus mollespiculum (assembly GCA_030014195.1). NCBI lineage: Eukaryota > Metazoa > Chordata > Actinopteri > Siluriformes > Plotosidae > Neosilurus > Neosilurus mollespiculum. Next base: position 45,027,373 of record JAQMYF010000012.1, on the reverse strand, counting down.
ATTTCAGCTAACAACATAAAAATAAAATATTTCAAAACTCATTTGTTTACAGATTTATTTTATGGCATAAGAGCTCAGAAGCAGAGCAGACTAAATCCAACATCCATATTAATTCACTCTCACTCATCACTCATTTATTGGCCGAACCGTTTAATCCTACAAGGGTCATGGGGAGGCTGGTGCCTATCTCAGCCAACACTGGAAGAAGGGGGGTTAGCCTGAACATGCAAACTCCACACAGTAATGCCCGAGCCCGGGAATCGACCCCAGGACTTTCTTGCTGTGAGCCAGATATGCTAACCACTAAGCCACCATGCCACTAGCCAATAGAGGGCACAGTTGTCATAATAAGTAGGGCCTGTGCATTGATATGCTTAAGGATTTCATTATATTCATGGTATATTACATCATTTACATTCCTCCCTCAATACAGTTTGAATTCTGTGTCAGTTTTGTCTCGTGTAAAGGTTTACCTTGTTGCTTGAGATATCTTGCTAATTTTGATGCTTGCCTTTGTTGGCATTTAAATAGAAACCTAAGTATTCAGTACTGGGACAGATAATTATATAGTTTTATTCCGTTAGACTTCTTCATCCTACTGATTTTCTCAGAATGATGCTAATGATTATAGCATTATCTTACTGGTTCTGGGGGGAAAATCCACAGAGGCCAGAGAGCCACTGCTGGGCTCTTCACCAACACTCTTCATTCCTGTTCAGCTCAGTGCATGGGTTTTGCCTCATAATAGTTAGAGAAAAGCTGATGCACTAATAAAATGTAATTAATAAATATTTTAACCAAATTCTGAGTTGTTTTTTTTTTGTTTTTTTTTTTACAGTATTCCATCCGTCCATTATCTGTACCACTTCATTTTCAGGATTGTAGTGGAAACTGAAGCCAATCCCATTTGAATTCAGTTGAAAGGCGATCTACTGCATGGCTTGCACAGACACAAACAGCCATTTAGACTCATATTCACACCTATTGGCAATTTAGAGTAGTCAGTTGTCCAATTATATGGATTAAGCTGCAGCTTGTGTATATGTTGGGATGGTCTCAGTACTTCCTCCTCTCATGAATTGGATCCCAGTTTTGACCATGACAATGGGTGTGTAGGACATGACCAATAGCTGTTAGCTACACCTCTATGTGTGAATAAAGGAGAATGAGGGGGAATTATGAGCAGGGAGTGGTGTAGAAAGAGCTGTTAAGGGATAAAGTGGTGGAGCAGGTTTTTACCCAGTGCAACATTCTCATAATACCAGAAGCTTCTCACTGAGACATTCTTTCACTGTGTGTTTAATTTCAGTTTAGACAGAAACCACTATAACTAGTGTCCATTGATCACTGTTTACACTCGGCAGTGTGTGTGTGTGTGTGTGTGTGTGTGTGTGTGTGTGTGTGTGTGTGTGTTTTGGGAGAGCAGTAAGCTGCTGTTGTGTCTAAAATATTCAAACAAATTTAATAGAAACTGTAGTGTGATGATAGAGGAATATGTAGTCTACACATGACAGATGCCAAGAAGGCATGTTTACATAAGTTTATCCGAAATAACTCGCCATTTTTCAGACCTATACATGAGGCTCACAGGAAGGCTAGTGCCCATCTTAGCCGACTCTGGACAAGGGTACACTCTGGAGTACACCCTGGACAGCTCGTCAGGCCATTGCAGAACAGAAACACACTGATCAGTAAGCCAGCACCACTACCCTTTGCCTAAATTCATTCATGTAAAATAATTTTCTTATAAATCAATGCCTGGTTGTTTAGTGCAATTAGGTAAATATTCTTTGCAAGCTTTGATTTTCTGTGGAAAGTTTATATTATGTTACCTATTTCTAGCCAAAATCTTGTTTGTTTTTATATATATATATATATATATATATAGCATAGCATAGCATAGCATAGCATATATACCTTTGCATAGCATGAATGAACTTCAAACCATATAGGATGGTTTAGCGAGTAAAGAAATAAAAAATACAGTGATGCAGTGATGATTACATACTTATAAACCAATTTCAAGTATTTATTTCCTGCAATGTTGGATCATATTGATGAGAATAAGTAAACAAACAACAATATATATTAATAACAAAAATAAAAGTCTCTTTTTTGAGAAAAAAAGTCGATATTTATTGTGGCCACCATTTACTTTGATTACAGCATTTAACCTTTCAGGCATAGTGTTCACATATTTTTTAATTTCTTCACTCGCTAAACCATTCCATATGGTTTGAACTTCATTCATGTTATGCAAACAAACAAACAAACAAACACACATAAAGGTCCTGGGTCGATTTTCCGTAGAACAGTGCTCAATACATCGAAGTAGAGCGAAATCCCCTGATGAGTGGCAAACACGAAACAGACTTGACCCGATGAAAATGTAGTCTTTTTATTTTTCTCACATACCATATATATATATATATATATATGCATTTATTATTCTGAAAAATTGGCATTTTCATTGTTTTTGTATATTAGTCATACTTTTACCTCAATACACTTGTCAGAATGATTTTTTTGGTTCTCTTTACCTACAACAGCATTGTTCAATACATTTTCACCAAAAAAATCATAGAGAAGTAATTTTTTTACTCCTTTTTATTAGGAGCCCTTTTAGATAAAAGTGGTGCTGTAGATAATCTTCACTGCACACTACTATATATATATATATATATATATATATATATATATATATATAT
>JAQMYF010000012.1:44995918-45013107 GCA_030014195.1 Neosilurus mollespiculum | reverse complement strand
ATACAATATATTTAGCTCTACTTCGACGTATCGAGCACTGTTCCACGGAAAATAGACTCAAGATCTTATATATATATATATATATATATATATATACACATACACACACACACGCACGCACGCACGCACGCACACACACACACACACACACACACACACATACACATTGCATATCAACATGGAACTCATGAATGGATTGACGATAAGGATCCTTAACTTCAATAACATCATGACTTGTGTCAATACACTGCCTTTAAAAGCCTAGATAACTGTTTCAGGCAGCAAAGCTAAGGCAAGCTATGATCAGTTTTTACCAAGCATGAACAAATTAACATTAACTTCAATATGTAATGCCTACAAACAGATATGAAACATACATATAACACAGTAAACACATATAGTAGCAGTGCAAAACATATCTGAAACAAAAATGCAAACTCTTCCACCAAGGTCAAACTAAACTGTTCAAAAAATGCAGCGAGCATTACCAACTTTACTGTAGGTTGGGTTAGTGTTAGTGCTTCAACCTAAGTAACTAGTATGTGGAATCTTCATAAAAATGGATGGAGTCATAAGTGCAATTTTTGCAAACGCTAAAGTAAGTTACAACAAGTTCAGACCAAACATGAAAAATTACTGCAACATCTGATGCCTACAAACAGATGACACATACAGCACATAGTAGCAGTATAAAACAGAACCTGAAATAAAAAGCAAATTCTTTGAGTCCATCCATAGCCTATCCATAGTAACACACAATTTTTTAACTGTTTAACAGAAATTAAAAACAAGAAAAACACCTTTGATGACTGTCATTGACTGTGTGGACTCATATTGTTTGTCTCTCACGAAAACAGCTTGATATTTAGCTGCTGTATCTTTGCATTCAGCTTGTGTCCATCCAAGTTCATAATGTTCTTCTGGAAAGACTCGAAGGTATACTTGAGGTTTTCTGGAAAGGCTAGATCTAGGGCATAAATGAGCCCAAACAGCATGATGAACCCCGTGATGACTATTGAGGACCTTAACGCCCTCAATCACAACACCCACGTCCTCTGGCTCCTCATGTCCATCTCTTTAGATTGTGTAAAGCCCCATGACTGTGCTTGCGATTTCCGTTTCTGAATCCTCAACTGTAGAGGGCTGTACAACAACAAAAAACACAGAACACTAATTTGATTAAAATGCTAAACAACAAACAGAGAACTGCAGTTTAGAGCAGCAGTTCATCAGTTGCCTGGGTCAAAAATTATGTGTCAATTCTTCATACTCTAAAACATTTGACCTAAGGTGCATCATAAGGGGGTGGGGGGGTATCTTTGTATGCTAATTTATAGTGATTACAACATAATTAAAATGTAATGTCCTGATGAGTAAAAAGGAAGTGCCAGAAAGTAGTGTCGTAAATGTAGGAAATATAGAAAATAGACAAGTTACAGTATTTTTGATGTTACATGTTTACATTAGTGGCACGTGTGGGTAACTATTATGCTACACTGGTAATTTACATTTACAGCATTTGGCAGGCGCTCTTATCCAGAACGACTTACAATTATATATTTTTTTTAATACAACTGAGCAATTGAGGGTTAAGGGCCTTGCCCAAGGGCCAAACAGTGGTGATAGTGGATTGAACCACTGACCTTCGGATCACTAACCCATCACCTTAACCACTACGCCACCACTGCCTTATGGTAATAAACTTACCAAACACTTCTTGAAAAGCACATCTGGGTCTTCGTTCACATAGACAATAAGGCTTCGCAGGACGCACTCCCTCCTTATGTTGATGTCATCGCACTAAACATGGGTGACAAAAATAAGACAGAATTTAGGTAAAATCTGGTTGTGATGGTGGTGCAAGGGTTAAAGCAGTTGAAGTCAAGTCAAGTCAAGTCAAGTCAGTTTTATTTGTATAGCGCTTTTTACAATTGACATTGTCACAAAGCAGCTTTACATAGTAAAATTAAATTAAGGGAAGGGAAAGCGCTATGCGCCCCCTCGTACGAATGAGCTCACAGACACCCATGATTGGCTGGTGATCGCTGTGAGTGATAGGGAAGTGAGCGTATACCATCCCTCCCTCCCGTGAGAGCTCGGCCGATTAGCTCCCATGGACTCCCCGTCACGGATGGCTGTGGCATCAACCTGGATTCGAACGTGCGATCTCCGGGTTGATAGTCGCGCACCTTGTCGATGTGCCACTCGGGAGCTGCACCGTGTGTTTTAATTTACCCTGATACTCAACTTGAGCTTCAGTCAGGGTTTAAGTGTAATTTAGTAGCTGAGTATGACAACAAATCATTTGTGGGAGGCGGGGAGAGAAAGAATAAGGAGAAATACAAATATTGATTTCACTGAACAACACAATTTTACACAATCTTTGCTTCCTTAAAAAGGGAGATTGTGGTAGAGAGGTTATATTTATGATAAAAAATTGAGATTAGGAGAGAGACTGTCAAGCGGATTATGAATGATTAATATTTATGCACCAGAGGTGAGGTGGATGATGATAAATAATTGATTCAGCAACGTCCACTGAGCCTGAAGTGCATGATTGTTTTAGACTGTACTACACGGGAAGCGTAATCATAATAGACACAGGTGCAGTGCCCAAGAGCTGTGTAACAGTTTCTCTTTAAACCTTGTTGATGGATTTAACTCCGTGACCAGGACTCCAGATTCTGGCTGGTGTAATCTGACCAGTGTTGTTTGCCCATATCTGGTTCATGTTTTTGGCATTTTTTTTTATATTCTGTAGGACGCCCAGATACACTGGTGTTGTGATCTCTCTGCTCTTGCCGTATCATCATCACTTGAGCAAATGGTGTTGACTTCCAAAGACCGCTGAGCCAAGCTGTCACGCATCACAACAAATCTGAAGAGTCCAGGGTTTGCCTTGTTTACCAGTCATACATTCACAAGTACTGTTCCTGGGATTCCTTTATAACCGCAGTCATGGAGTGTGTTTGAATCTAAAAGGGGAAATATTATGCTTTTTCCATTTTTTCTGACTCATATATGTTGTTACAGTGTCGAATAGCCAGGTAATGCAACGCCCGATTGTCAAATAATGAACGATGTTAACGCATATCTAAATTTTCCTTCTGGGCTGTTTGAGCTGGTCATAAACACAAGGTTTTTGCAGTTTACTTTTTGGACGTGGCGTGCTAGATCTTCTGATTAGCCATCCCCCACTGCCCTCCCTTGCACAGCGGTGTCTCCGCCCATCCCGGTTTGCTTTTCAGCACACTGAGCATGGAGTCTTTAGACAACCAATCAGAGCACAGTAGGCACAGCGAGCGGAAAGACCATTAATAGGAGGAGGAAGCCAACCAGGCAGTTCAACACGCGCGCTTAAAATCAGTGATTCTGGGGGAGGTGGTGAAGCTGCTTCCTGAATAAGTGGAGTTTTTTTTTTGGATAAGTAATCCTGCCTGGTGTTCGCCTGGTGTCCGAAATGAAAAATAGCAGATCCTTCAGTGTTAAATTCCTCTACGATGTCTTCTTAACCGTTCACTGCTATGAAGACTGGAATACATTTTTATTGCCATGAAGTTTGCAGTGAGGATGGAATCCCAGAATCCAACCTGTAGATCTACCTGTAGAAGTGATTATATAACCGCTGAGGCATCAATATGTACAGAACGTGTATAGAATCGTTGCCCTGTAAGGCTGGCGGAAACCACTCCTCAGCAACTACTGGCAACAAACTTGTCTTTCCACATTTTTTAACTGCTTCAGTGGCCAGAGAGAAGGAGAAAGAGGAAGCGAGGGAGAGATAAAGAACATTCCATCACTGCCTTTTTGGTGTTCACTGTTCTTTATATCCTTTCATAATTTTTTCAATAATCAACTGTGTGTGGATGTGGTGGAGATGAGGACTTGTGGAACCTGTCAGGTGGTGTCGTGTGTTTAGTGTTGCTGAGACGGAGAACAAGCCGTTAGACATGTAGCCTAGAAACAACTTAGCATGGATAGAGGAACTTAATCAATCAGAGATAGGAAACCATACGCAGGCTTTCAAATGGCATAATCCACTTCAGCCTTGAGTGACCTTGAAAATGAAAATCAAGGTCACAGGATTTGAATGAATGAAATCTGCATGACAAAACGATTAGTTTAGGCACTTGTCCATTTTCTTTTTATACTCTTCCCTTGTCTGACAACACTCGACAGCAGCAAGCGAGCGTTTTAAAATCCCCATGTCAATATATTTCACTGGTATTTTTATACTCTATATATTCTACATAAAAAAATTGGATGAGTGAAAAGTCATTTATATAATGATGCTCATTAAAACTTGTAATTCTCGTAATTCTCTCGTAATTCCCAAAATAAACAGAAGAGTTCAGAAAACCGGAAACCATGACTGATGACATATTCGGGGGAAGTGTCATGTGTAAACAAGTATAGGGCGAGTGGATTTAAACGCCCTCAGAGGGAAACGTGCAGCCATGCCAATAAGATTCGCATGAGATTCGGACTCTGAACATACACTTGCAGCTGAGGATGAACCGGACAAGCAATCGGAGATGATAGACCGCACAACACGGACTCATAGGACATCAATATCTGTTAATACATCATTATTCCCCCAAACAGATCTGCTTTTAAATGATTGATATATATATATATATATATATATATATATATACACACACACACACACACACTTCACCCTCGATTTCCTGGACTATTAGGGGGAAATGGCTGTCCGGGAACCTCAAAAGTCCGGCAATCGCTAATGTCCGGGTTCCTACCCTTTCCCGGACATTTACTATAATCTGTTCGACAATCACCGTTATTCAGCAGCAGTCCCAGACTTTTACACACTTATCCGACACTCAATACACAATATTGTGTTTCCACAAACTTAAGGAGCGAATCAGCACATTCTTTATCACATTCCTTTTAAATGTGGGTTCCGGCTCGTTGTCACTGTCCTCACTTTTACTTTTCCTTTGCTCTCCCGTCACTGATGCCACTATCTGTTCAACGGACATTATTTCGTGCCCCTCTGCTGCTGCATTTTCGTCCATGCACTCAGACGGGAACGGCCGGACAGGAGGGAAGTTTGAAAATCATGCCCGACCCAGACTTCCGTCATCCATTCCCGGACTTGTCCGAGCATTTGTCTGGCAATACCAAATAATGTCCAGCGCCAGATTTTGTACAGGAAATCCGAAGTCTGGGAAAAAGGGGTACGGGAAATCGAGGTTTAAGTGTATATACAGTGTATATGTGTGTATGTATAGACCTGGAGTGTCTGTGTTCTGGCTTCTAAGAGCTCTTGCACCAACTGAACAAAACTGAATAGAGATGAAATCAGCTATTTCTAAATAAATTATTGTATAGAGATGTGTAGATCACTGATTAAGATTTAGGTTTAGGCACATTGCACACTTTAAGCAGCATGCTTTATTTATCGAGCTCCAGAGCATAATAACATGTCTGTGAATGTTTTTATTTTAAATTAAATCGATTTGATTACTTACCCTTTTCTGCTCAAGCTTGTCGACAGCTTCTGAAAGTCACGGTGTTACTGCTGACACCTGTAGCAGTGCCGATTGTGTGACCACTGTCGAACCTGTGGCTATTTTGCATTGAGGCACTGGAAATTTGGTTGGCTGGAAGCAATCTGCATTAAAATGGCCAACGCAAATGACAGAATGAATGCTGGGGGCTTTCCAGTCCGCCCGTGTTCGTTTAGTTCCCTAATCCATTCATCACGCGTTTCTTTTTTGTCTGGGCCAGGACGGAAAACTGAACAAACTGACACCATCCTTTGATGGTTTGCTGCAACCTGCCACTATACACCTTCAAGGCATGATAACTGAACCAGGACTTGAGCTTTTAATACATTTAAGGTCTTAAGTTGGCATAAACTGAAATCCTCGTGCTCGCTCGGTTTACGTTTGCATAGGAAATACCAGCACACTAATGAATGTTAAGGCCGAGTGCGTTCCCCTGCTTACGTCACACTCAAAAGTCAGAACTTCTCAAAACTAAGTTGGAGCGCTGGTGATGGGAAATTTAAAATGAACAATGTTTATGCAATGGAGTCATATTTCTACGAAATATGTGCGCACGATACTAAAAAGTAATGCACGTAATGATTTTGTGGACTCCAGGTGATATTGTGACACGGGGACTTTAATCATTCTTGAGTCAGGAATGACTAGCTGTATACTTGAAATTGGTTGCCGCCACCTAGTGGATGGAGGATGAATTACATTTTATGGCAACGATAGGTTCAGAGAACGTATGATGATCATATTATTTGAAAGGCACATAGAACGAGTTGGCAGGCCATACGTTTGACACCTGAGCTATCAAATATGACTTTCAAATTTTGACTTTGACGGACCTTGAAAGTTCTAACCCCAGCCATCTTGTAAACAGTTAAGAGTTCTACAAATGATAAATTTCGCGAAGTTGGTCATGACCACGTACTATAAAACATATCCTAAGCCTATATGGGTAATTAAAACCAGGACCTATATAGAGCCTATTTGCTACATTATCCATACTGTGAGACAGAGGTACCTTACACTCTACGAATGCCTCCAAGTTCCATAATGTGGTCTTCCTGTCATTCTGGGAATGCATCAAGTGTATAGGGGTGTTTAGCAACTTCTTGTCTTCAGGTAGGCACCAGCTTCAAGTGGTGAGATTTCTGCTGGAGTGTTAAAATGTTTTTTTTCTTGTGTTTTTCTTCCTCTAGGATGTGATCCTTACAGTGAAGAGAGCTACCGGGGCGTTTTCTCTGGTCGCATGGTACCTAACGTGTTCAGTTCTTCTTATCCTCAAAGCTGCGGTTTCATTTGCTGTCCCTGCTAATTCGATTTCTTTCCTTCACAGCCTTTTTATGTTGTTTGTGATATGGCTGCTGCGCTGCTACAACTCCTTGGCTCAGGTATCGTGCACGTATCATTTCAACACTGCACTCACAGACATCTCATGCTTTTACTGAGTCTGTATTCAGTGTGGCCAGTGGATTTTAGGGCCGTGCAGACATGTTTGATAATATTTTAAATAATAACTGGACTAGTCTGCTTCTGTATTGCACAGAATATAATTATCCCGGAGGAAATTGTGTGCACACAGTTGATCCATTTCAGTTAAAGAATAAACATAAAATGTTTCAGATTAAAAATTACAAATATCTCTCCCTCTCTCTCTCTCCCTCTCTCTCTCTCTCTTTCTCTCTCTCTCTCTCTCTGTATAAATCTGTATAAATCTCTCTCTCTGTATAAATCACATGGTGTAATCACTCCAAAATATATGTAAAATAAAAACCCACCCCTGTTAACTGTAGTTATGTGCACAAATGCAGAATTAATAACGTGCTGTGTCCCCAATACTGTTGTCACTACTTCAGCATCAGTTCTCCAGTTATTAACTTGGATTTGCCCAGATTCTATTCTGATATAAAAGTACCTTCATGTGTTGACAATTTAAGCTGTAAAAGTACAAAGACAGGAAATTAATCAATTTTGGCGTTTCGAGCATATGAAGTTATGTCCCCAAAAACCTTTGTCAACTCTGTAACATCAGTTCTGTTAAAATCCCGTATTAATATTGCTGTAATTTGTGATTTAAAAAAGCTGGAACTTCTTTCGAGTACTCTGTACACTGTCAGACAGAACGTGCTCCTGTGACTGATCAGCAGGATGTGAAGCTGGTGGGAGGTCTTGTTCAGTTTTGTCCTTATTTTGGACAACATTCGCCTCTCCGACACTGCCGTCAGAGTGGTGTCGGAGGGAACTGATTGTTCTCGTTGTGCCTGATACATGCAGCCGATGCTTTAATGAGATAATCACCGTTATTCACTTCATTCAGTGCTCCTAATGTTTTTATTGTTATGGCTGATCAGTGTATGTATATATGTGTATGTATATATTAATTATTATTATACATTATGTAATAACACGTTATCTAAAAGGGAGAAAAGCCACTTGTTTAGCTGTGCAGATGAATGTATTCCGTCCCCTTTAAAAGTATTGGAACAGAAGGTCATTTGTTGTGTTTTTGAAAGATTGAATATATTTGGGTTTGAGATGAAAAGATAACTATGGGACACTAGATCAGAATTTCAGCTTTTATTCCTTTATGTTTACATCTGGAGGTGTTGAAAGACTTAGGATGTGATACTTTTTGGTTTCAGACCACCTAATAATTTTGTAAGGTTTCTACCTTAATTCTGCTCTTGAAGAGGTGACGTATTGGGCTCAGGCCTGGCGGTTGACTAGGCCAGCCTTAAACGTTTGACTTTTGGCCCTGATAAAAGTGATGGAACTGTGTTTTGGGTCTTTGTCTTGCTGCAAGAGGAAGCTAATCGCAGTTCGATTGCATGCATTACTCTGTACACCAGCAGACAGAATGTTTTTGTAGATGTCTGAATGAAAACTGTTGCCACATGACAATGAGTTACATTATCAGTAAAGATTAGCGAGCTTGTTCCAGAAGCAGACAGCCAAGCCCAAACTATGACATTTGTTTGATGAGCAGATAATTTTTTTCCCTCCACACTTTGGCCTTTGTATCATTTTATCCGAGGTTGATCTTGATTCCAGGCTTTTGTGTCTCATTTTTTAATTATTATTATTATTTTTAACTTCAATTTGATTCTTACTGCTGATGTTATCTTCACCCCTGCATAGTGGAGTATATTGGTGATGTCACTGACTGTTGCTTTTGTTTTTGTTTTTTTTTTTGCCTCACAGCCCTCATAGTGTCATCAACCTCTACTGTTTTTCTTCACTGACCTGTTTGATGGCTGGTTGTTACTAATACTATGTAATACCTGCTATCCCCAGTGGTTGTGTAATAGCTCTGATCAATTTTCCTTATTTTCTCGCTTCAATAAATGGCTTTCCTTCCTCCCATACACAGCTCTGCGGTATTTTTGACAACAAATCCAGTCTTCACATGTGAAACCTCAGGCTTAGATCAAAAGTAGATGTTCAGAACCATTAATTGTTTAAACACTTAATATAACAGTGAATGCCTGGACAACAAGAAACACCTGTCAGTCAGGTTTTCCAATATTTTTGATCACTTGAAGAACGGAAGGGTGGGACAAAAGGTGCAATGTTTCAAGCTTTTAAACATATATAAGATATATATCTTTTCACTCAGTCGCTCGCTCGCTCACTCACTCATTTGCCAAACCACTTAATTCTGTTAGGGTCGCGGCTGACACTGGGTGAAGGTGGGGTACACCGTGAACAGCTCACTAGACTATTGCAGGGCAGCACCCTCACACACTCACACCCAGGGGCAATTTGAAACAACCAGTTAGCCTAATATGCATGTCTTTGGACTGTGGAGGGAAACTGGAGTACCCTGAGGAAACCCATTCATGCACAGGAAGAACATGGAAACCCTTCGACGGAAACGCCCGAGACTTGAACCCAGGACCTTCTTACTGTGGGGCAAATCGTGCTGAGCACTACGCCACCGTGCCGCAGACAATGATTTCAGTGTATAACAGTTAAAAAAACAATAAAAAAGAAAACCTTGTTGTTCCAATACTTAAGGAGGGGGTCGGAAATAGTCATATGCAGTATTTGAAAAACCTGTTTGCTCAGAGGGCATCATTTTTCAGTTTTTCCGTAAAGTTTTCGTTATGTTTCAAATTGGACAAGAACGGATTCCTGGCGGATTACCAGAACATTCTGTAACACAGTTATTTTTAAACGAGTGATAGGAATTAAGAATGCTCCGATACTATCAGTCTCCTAAAGTCACTGTTCTGTTTATTTCTGTCTCCAGAAAATGATTGTCAGTCTTACAGTAGCGGCATTCTTTGACAGTGTTGCATATGTTATGGTGAGTCACTCTGATCAACTGATGGTTGTGTAAGAAAGCATGGAAGTAGAAGCACATGAGTTTGTTAATCTAATCATTGTGCACAAAGTTCTTTAGGTGTCTTATTCAAGCATGATTAAAATTAAGCAAAATTCTAAATAATAAACCAACACCTGAATAATCACAAAATCTTTAGCACACTGACTCCATGTAATAAACACATCAGAACTACATGACGTTAATGCCTCCTCTTTTCTCTGTGCACAGGGAGAGTCTCTTTCACAGGGATCTCTGTGTGATTTCCAAGCCTGGTGGTTAACATATTTTGGTGAGTTTGTGTATGCAGTCAAGAATCATCATCATATAAATAAAACTGTTTAGGCATTCATTCATTTCATTCATTTTCTAAGATGGTTAATCCTAATTAGGGTCGCAGGGAGGCTGGAGCCCATCTCGGCCGACTCTGGGCAAGCGCGGGGTACACCCTGGACAGCTTGCCAGGCCATCGCAGGGCCAACACATGCACAACCATTCACACTCACACTCACACCCCGGGGGCGATTCGGAACAGCCTACTGTGCATGGACTGTGGGAGGAAACTGGAGTACCTGGAGGAGACCCACGCAAGCCTGGGGAGAACATGCAAACTCCACACAGAAACGCTCGAGCCCGGGAATCGAGCCCAGGCCTTCTTGCTGTGAGGTGGACGTGCTCGCCACTGCATCACTGTTCCGCAAACAGTTAGGGCAGAGGTATTATAATTGCCGGTGTTTGTGAAGGTAATCCTGAAAACCATATACACACTTTCATATGACACCGTGACGTCTGACCCTGAAAGATCAAAATCAGGTCACATTGCCCATAGATGTGCTGTTACTCACTCACTTGTTTGCCAAACCGCTTAATCCTGCTATTTGGGTTGTGGGGAGGGTTGAGCCTATCTCAGCTAACACTGGACTGTAGGAGGAAACCGGAGTACCCGGAAGAAACCCACACAAGCACGCGGAGAACACGCAAGCTCTACACATAAACACCGCAGCCCGGGACTTGAACCCAGGACCTTCTTGCTGTGAGGCAGAAATGCTAACCACTGCTGTTACTCGGGGTAATAAAAACCCATATCGGATCTGTTGGCTACGTTATCCATGCTGTGTGGCGTAAGCTGTATGAGCACCTCTCGTATTGTAGGTCTATGTTTTTCATGTGTTAGTGTTTGAGACATTCCTATGGTATCGTGTGTATGTTTAGTGAGTGTGTTATGGATGTGTGTTGCAGACTGGAGTGCTCTGGCCTGGGTATGTCTCATCACTCTGAACCTTTACCTTAACCTGGTCAGGGAGTTCAGAACTGAACATTTTGAGATGTAAGGATCATGTGCACAGAATTACACCTCCTTACACGTATGGCTTTACATTACACTGACTTTATGTTGTGTTTCAGACCGTACCATATTGTAGCATGGGGGATCCCTCTTCTTATGTCCGTTCTCCCATTGGTAAAAGGAAACTATGGTCCAGCTGGTGCTTGGTGGTGAGTTACTAATGATGGAGGTAGTGGTATATCAGATTTGGTACTGCTATTAAATAGCTACAGTTTTGTCACTAAGCAAGTATATATCCTGCACGGAGCCTCTGTGGGGAAGCCCTGATGCTCTGTGGGCGATTCAGAAGGGCTTTCAGAAGGATCCGCAGAACTAAACAGTTTAAGTTTTAAACTATACTTAAACTGCATTTCTACAGAGTTTTCATGTAGAATTTATCGGGAACTGTGATCGATAACCAGAAATGTAAACATGGCAAGCTTGAGGTATAGATTCATTCCTAGCGATCTAGGGTGGAAACATGATATTGTGAAGAAGTAAACGGAATTCCTTTATAATTGAAAATCTGTATGGCCGAGGTCCTCACCCCACTATTATTATGGTTACAGACACGAATTAGAAGGAGGCTGTCTGAGCAAGGCCTTAGCATGGTACCTAATGCTGCTAGAATTAAGAGAATATGCAGTAAATTCATTAAAGAAGAAGGTGTGTTTTGGGAGTTTTCTCGCACAGCTCAGGTAGATTACATCAAACACCGATACTAGGCTGCGAATCACCTGTGGGAGCTGGGGGGGGGGGGGTGTTTCTGTTTAACTTATAACGTGGAGGATTTCAACTGAGTCCACTGTGAGCCTCTGCATTACAGTAATGGGGCAGCCATGTCTTACTGGTTAGAAAAGCGGGTTTGGGACCCAAAGGTCGCTTGTTCAATTCCTGAACCAGCAGGAAAAATGGGTGGCGTCATCACCCTGCACCTGGCTGAAGTGACCTTGAGCAAGGCACCTAACCCCCAACTGCTCCGAGTGTGTGTGCTCACTGTTTACGTGAGTAATGGGTTAAATGCAAAGGCAATAATTTCCCTTGTGGGATTAGTACAGTGTATCAAAATGTAAAAAAAAAAAAAAAAAAATTGTGCAGGCTCCGCGGAGACGTTGGAATTCCTCTGTGGCGGCCGCAGAGAATATATATATACTTTGGTAAGTGACAGCGCTGTACTACTGGGCCCTTGACTAAGAATCTTAACCGTTACCTGTTTAGGTACGGTGTACGTGTGTCTGGATTCTAATCTATTCTTAAAACTCTAGCCGCAGTACTCAAACCATTTTTAAAGTGTTTCCCATCTTTCCCTCCGTTTCCATTTTCCCTTGTGTTTTCAGCATCATTTTTTCCTTCAACATCTCTGTTTATCTCTCCCTCCCTGATTTAGCTGGATCACGGATGAACATGTGGCCTGGAGATTTGGCATGTAAGTAACACCTTGTTTTGATTTGGATTCTCAGTAAAATGTGTCACGTGTGTTTCATGTCTTCCTTGTCCCTTGGAAACGTGTCATCTTGTCACCTTGTTGAAGCTGTTCGAGTTGCATCATCCGCGGTGAGGTTAAAAACACATAGCTGAACTGGTTGCAATGTTAGGAGTCATCTCTCTTCCTTCTGTTCCTTTTGTTGTGGGGTGAAAGGTTATCAGACAGAAACTTGCCTGTGGCGTTTACCACTGCATGCCTGTGATGGTCTCGGGGACAGGACAGGTAGACAGTCTCCGACACGTTTATTCGGCATGAATCCAGAGTTCTGGCTGACAGTAGATGGGTTTGTTAGATGGGGTTGATGTAAAAGCGTTAATACAGCTTATTATAATTATTATTTATATAAGGTGTCCAAGTTGGGGTTGGGCTACCAACAGACCTTAGCACCGCCTCTCCTGCCTCACTAAGTTTCCTGTGTAGAAATAATGATGTACAGAACTTATACTGAATGAAGTTTCATGTGTGTGAATAATTAATTATATTTAACCCTTTTATAAATTATTATTTATTTACCCTTGAAATGTGGGAGGTTTTTTGGGTCACCCTGTACTAGACATTTAAGAGTTTATTGAAATTGTACTAAAGTAAAGTAATATTACGATAATCGTTACATTTACATAGATAGGAACTTTCCAATAGGCCTAACGCCGGGATCTAATCAGATTAGTTAGACAGAGCATGCGTGAATCTGAAGACTCGGAAAAGTTTTAAAATTCGAATTTCTACATTAATGACTGTCATGACAGTAGTAATTTTATTAGTAGTATTCGAGTAAACACGTTATTCAGGTAACATGACCTAACGTTAGGCCCTATTATACAACAGCAAGTATCTGACATTATACATGCAATTTGGCGTCACACTAATTCTCAGTGAACGCGTGTATTCACCCCACCAGTCATTCTATCCATTGACTATTTTTTGCTTTGACACACTTATTGCTTTCAGTGTGTTTAAAATTATGTCTACCCATCAGGTAAAACACACTGCGCAGACCTGCATACACAGTTCCTATCAATCAAGAAGATTGTAGCAGCGTGATTTTGATAGTTGTGTCCATCATACACAGAAGATTTTAGATGTTCTGTGAACGAAGGGTCCGCTCAGCAAAAGAAAACCAATAGAGATGGACACTTGGAAGAACCGTGTCTTTTGGCACTGAGGATTATGGAAGGTTCTTGGGGATTGGCTGAAGGTTGGCAGCTTGTTTCACCATTCCTTAGCCACAGATGCCCCCTGTTTGTGTTTGGTAAAATGTAATGTGGTCAGTAAGCTGATGGGTCGCACTTGCAGAAATTAGAATCCATGATTGTGGAGGATCTTTCTGATTTTCCACATCATCTACAAGTTATAGTAAATATTACCAGTGTGTTCTCTGAAGCCAGGCTCGTCATCAGCTCTTAGTCCTTACTGGCTGGTGGGTGTTACTCCCACCCACCAGCCAGCGCTCTCCATCATATGACAACTACCAACCAGTAGGGTGAAAGCTCTCGTGTACTTCCCTGAGTACATGATGTCAGACGGACACATGTTTTTAAACACAGCACAGTATAACACATGTAAAGGAAAGTGCTGTGGTGTCCTCTTCCACGTGCTTGAGCTGACAGACAGCCACGATTGGCTGATGTTTCCGTGATTGAAAGTGGAGACATTTCTCCTGCACAGGGAGCTATACCAGTTTTGCTCCCAGCGTGTGTTGGGTTTCCTGTTGTGTGTGTGTAATGCTACGTTTGTTTAATGAATATGTGTACTTTGGTGTGTATCATATAGATTTCTATGTTGATGTTTCCCTGTTAATCCTTTTGCTTTTTTATGCAGATGGTACATCCCACTCTTCATCCTCATCTTCCTCATGATTTGCTGTTATGCACGAATCATTTGGGTGGCCAATAAGAGGGTGAGTTACAGTCAAAGTTAAACACATAATTACCAGTTGGAACCGACATAAAGCAACAGTCGAGGAGAAGCTGGTTTGAATACGGTCGCTTCTTACAAGCATTCCAAGGTGTTGTCGCAGTGCTGTTACACCGCCCCACCTCAGCTGTCAAACCGACACACACTTCTTCTGTTGCCACACTGATGCCTGAGGGCAGGGCTGATTATCCAGAGGGCAGAATATTAGATTCTAGAACATTCTGCTTCATCACGCCACATGAACTCAGTCACCCATGCACAAAGTATAAACAGTACTTATTGATCTAATACATACCACACTGTAGTGGATGGAACTCGCTTCAGTATCAAAACGACATGATATTTTGGACTTTTATTTTAACGTTCATTTTAGCCATATTAATGATCGTATATTTTACTCACAGATGCAGTCCTGGTTTGGCACCTTTAACCCAGAGAGGGAGAGGAGGAAGGTACGTCTGTGCTGTGGGTCTTAATCAATAACACAGATTTATTATTCCTAAAATACTCTATCGCAGATTTTCTCTGGGATATTTCTGTAGTTGTAGCAACAGTGAGCAAGTGAGGATGCAACAAATGGCCATCCATTGAACCATAGTGTAATTCGGTAATCCATTGAGTTGATTTTGAATGGCTTGTACGTCCGCTGATTGATGATTGGCCGCTCACTCTTTGGCAGGAACTTGACTTTAAAGTTTTTTATGCAAACAACAACAAATTAAAAGAGTATTATATAGGTACTATTAAAAGAGTATTTTTGGCAATGCTTCTACCAGTTTTTGAGAACATGGCTTAAACTTGGTTAATATGGCTAAATCTAGAGGCCCCTGAAGGGGGGATCACGCCAGCCATTATAAACAGTGGCCGGCCATTCTGCTGACCTTGAACTTTGACCTACAGTGATCTTTTCATGAACGCGTTTTAGCCTTTGGTCCCTAGTTGGCAGTAATATGTCACACAGTTCATGAGATATAGATGTGCGTATACACAAAAACAAACAAAAATACACACACACAAACTGACAGAAGTTAAAACAATACCGGTTTATAAAACAATTTACTATCGCAGCTGGTAAACATTTTTGCCGAATTGGTTACTCCTGGTATGGTCGCAGGGACGCTGGAGCCTATGTCAACCGACATTTGGCGAAGGCGAGGTACATCCTGAACAGCTCGTCAGACCATCACAGGGCAACACTCACACACGCAACCATTCACACGCTCACTCACACCCAGGAGCAATTTGGAACAGCCAGTTAGCCTAATGTGCCTGTCTTTGGACTGTGGGAGGAAACCAGCATACCCTGAGGAATGGAGAACATGCAAACCCCTCACAGAAACACAGGACCTTCTTGCTTTGGGGCAGTTGTGCTAACCATTGCACAGTGACGATGCTTTAAATTGCTTTAGGTTTACTGGAAGTTGAAATTTGAGTGAAGTGTGGAGTTATCGTGTACCGTCATGTACTGTGACCGCTCGGAAAATGTGTATCAATGGATTGTGAAGAAAAATACAGATTCCTCCAAGTACGTCGCTAATAAAGATTTTGCTAATGAGTCTATTCAATCTGTGATTTTATGTACGATTCCTAGCATGTGACGACCTGTTTTTACGCTGATTAGTGCGTTTTTGTGTGTGTGTTTAGCTGCTGTAGGCTGTATCTTTTGGTTACTAGAATTTCTGAATAGAATTTAAATAATCTGCTCAGTGCACATCAACGCAAGGTACACAAGAGATAAACGACAACTGACACAAGTGGCTCGCTGCTTCCTAGTGAACACATATCATAAGTCAGTGTCCGTCTCTCTCTCTCTCTCTCTCTCTCTCTCTCTCTCTCTCTCTCGTTTTAGATGTCACTTGTTGAGGAAATCCGTCCTCTGAAATGGTATCCCTCAGTGTATCTGCTGGTCTCAATCTTCCCTCTCTTAAATCGGTAAGCATGCATAAACACGTACATGACAGAGAATACGCTTGGTGTAGCCTTATTAACGGATGTGTTACGTGCCTGTAGGCTTCATAATGCTTTATATCCTGAAGAGCCTGTGTTCTCGCTCACGCTCCTCCATGTGCTCAGTGCTCCTCTGCACGGCCTGGCCAACGCATTAGTTTTTAGTAAGGACACCTGGAGTCAACTCAGCAATACTGGAATCAAAGTAAGAAGCACACATATATTCAGGTACACATACACTGATGCACATGAGTTCTTATTGTGTTTAATTTGTTCCAGCTGGCCATTCAGTCTCGACTGTGTGACAGCACCAGGATCGGGGAATATCACCCAGCCAACGTGAGGTACACCGTAGCGCTCGAGTCAGAGTCGGACGATGATGATAACAATGTCCTCTTCTACAGCCCTGATATGAGCTTGAAGGACAGAGGACCCTGATACTGTGTGTGTGTGTGTGTGTGTGTGTGAGAGTCTGTGAGAGAGAGAATGTGTGTAAAAGAGAGTGTGTGTGTGTGAGAGAGAATGTGTGTAAAAGAGAGTGTGTGTGAGAGAGAGTATGCGTGTGTGTGAGAGAGAGCATGTGTGAGAGAGTTTGTGTGTGTGTGTAATAGTGTAAGAGAGTGTGTTTGTGTGTGAGAGAGAGAGAGAGAGAGTGTGTGTGTGTGT
>JAQMYF010000012.1:44984347-44995217 GCA_030014195.1 Neosilurus mollespiculum | reverse complement strand
GAGAGAGAGAGTGTGTGTGTGTGTGTGTGTGTGAGAGAGAGAGAGAGAGAGAGAGAGAGAGAGAGAGAGAGAGAGAGTGAAAGTGTGTGATCGCACATCCCAGTTCACACTCCTTGCCTTTTTGAAGGATGTGCTGCTCTTCCATGTCTCTTATTGCTCTGTTGGTAAATAAAAGTGTACAGGATCAGAATGAAAACCTTTTTACTATCAGAAAGTCTTGTTTTTATTTCTGAGAGAAAGAGGTTGATTTCATGATATTTCTGTCCATCATGTGAACCCAGTGTGTGATGAGCACTTTAGGATCATTTCCTCAGTATTTCTGTAAGTACACTTTATCTGATGGAGAATTGTTTTGTACAACACAAGATATCTTGTGTTCAGTTGTACAGGTTGTGTTTTAGTGTTGATTCGATCTTGTTTTATTATTATTTATGAAAATGTACAGTGTCTGCTATATTTTTGTACTGTTTTCATATCATTTAAATTAAAATGTTAATACATACTGATGTTTATTGTGTATATCTAAGTCTCTTTGTACCTGTTGTTGGGAAGATACACACACACACACATAAAACCATTCATATTCACACCTAGTGGCAATTTGTAACAGTCAGGTAAGCCTAGCTCACATAAGAAATCACGGCCGAATGTACAAGCAAATTTTAGTTTGAGGGTAATTGAATATATTTTCGGAGGTAGTCGGTCCAATTTGAGGTTAATGGTCCGTTTTCGTGGTCTTAGAAAAGGTTGGACCTGCTCAAAATTTGGTGTGAGTTCAGAGGATCTGATTCTTGGGGATGTATTACCGGGAACGTATGGAAGTATATATAGGCTATGCAGTAATCTATTGCTGTATTTTTTAATATTTACTTTTCCTGGAATAACTACTTCAACTTGGATTTCCCACATAATATCTCCTCTGATATAATACAGGATTTTCCCTTATCAGTGCGAGTTGAAAAGCTGATCTAGTCTGTTATGTGCGTCCAAAATAAACAATAAATCCCCAGGTTTAATTGAGAAAAACCTCTAACAGGTGATTTTTCTCCGATCTGACGTGGAATGAACGCAACGTAGAGGAAGGTGCAGGTTTTTTTCACGCAGCTCTGCGTTCCACTACCTCACACACAAACACGTTCGCACTTCAGCTTCAAACCAATAGTGCAGGCTGAAATAGCAGCTGTCCCATAAGCCAAAGCTGAGCAGCTCATGCTGGAATACTAATATGAATTGAACTAATTCAACCGGACCCACTGGACTCGAGACAATCAAATGGAGGGTACATGTAAAATATACAGGGAAAAAAGTGTAAAAATCCATTAAGAACGAAATCACTTGACTATGTTGAAGGTTTTTGATGAGACCGCGTATTGTTTCGGCCAGGCGAACTATTTCACCCTATTTCGCGGCCATATTTGAGTACACCCTTAGCATAATGTGCAAGTCTTTGGACTGTGGGAGGAAACCGGAGTACCTGGAGTAAACCCACAAATGCACTGGAAGGACATGCAAACTCCACACAGAAACGCCCTCCCTGAGCCCGCGACTCAGACCCAGGACCTTCTTGCTATGAGATAGATGTGCTAACCACTACACCACCGTGCCACCTGGCCTCCCTTTGGGCTTTTTGACACTACTGGAAGTTGCTGCCAATTTGCCTTGGTGGCTATAATTAATGCTACTGGATGTGCGTTCAATGTATTCCTTATCATTGGTTAACACTGTTTTCTGTTCACCTTAGATTTCCATGTTCATTTATATTACCTGTGTTGTTCGTTTATTCATCCATATTCATCATGTTCCGTGTTGCCACAAAGATTGCTGTGTGTGTTGGAGGTGGCGGTGATGCTGAGCACAAAAGCCTGATTACGACATCACACAGAGAACCAATCAGAACACCATCAGTTCTCAAATGGACAGTCTCAAACACTGACAACATCAGTTCTCCGGCAATCTAAATAGTTTTTAGTGTTCACAGTAAAAACACACAGTTAACTCTTTTGCCCCCTAGCGGGAAAATATAAAACTACTCCTAGTATAAAACGACACTGAACAAAAACTGTGAACGCACAAACCCAAACTGCTGAGGTAAATTGAAATACCCTGATAAATAGTGCTTTTTGGTGGACTGAATGATTTCTTCTGCTGAATTCTGGTTACCCACTTCTCATACCACATCCCTGTGAGCTTAAACACTCACTGAGTTATTCCACCCATGAGTGGCACAATGCCGAATACTGAGTCGGTCAGTCAGGGTGACCAGTACGTAGGCAATCCTTGCACCAGAGCCAATAAAAAGTGCACTTTTGTCACAATGCCACAGATGACACAAGCCATGAGGGAGTGTGTCAGTGGCTTGCTGAACGCTGGGATGTCTGAGACAGCAGTGTCAACACACGAGGATGCGTTGTTCTCAATTGGCCAGCATATTCACCCGATATGTCAGCAATTGAACACCTTTTGGATGTTCTGGATCAGTGGGTGAGAACGTGTTCTGGTTCCAGAAAATGGACCAGTGGCCCAGCTCGGAGTCGTGCTGCAGGAGGATTGGGGAAACATCCCACATGCCAGTAGTGATCACCATATTTTAGGTGAGCAATTGTGATTTTTTTTTTTTTTTAATGGAAGTCTATGGAACCGGAAGTCTTCTGCAGCCTGTCCCTAGCGGATCCCAGTGGTATTGCACTTTAATTGACTTCCGGGTCAGCCTCATCTCCCAGCCCGGATTGGTTGCCGCCACCTTCAGACAAGCAAGTCATCATGACTTAGTGATATTCACAGACCTTGCCGACGCCTGCCATCTTATGGACACATTCTATATCGAGCATGTTTTTATATTTTTTTAATAAGAAATTAATTAAGAAAGAAATGCTTTAAAAGTGACACAATTGATGTGTGGTTTATGTAGTTTTAAAAGAGAAACCTCCTGATTGGCTGTGTTGCCTCTCGCGCCCTGACGCGATTGGTTGTTAGGAGGAACGCGTGACGTGACTCAGCTTTATAAAAAAGAGTGCTGGACAACCCGGAAGCAAGAAGAGACCCGGAAGTGTCACAGCAAAAACAAACAGCAGGCTCTTGTTTTTATATTGATTTATTTTCTTTTCAGGCTGACTGTATAACAGGCGCCTCAGAGCGTCCTGTCCACTGAGTCTCCATCATGGTATGACTTCTGATTAAAGGTGAGTCTTGTTTTTTTTTTTTTAATTAACTTAATAAATATATTAAATACTGACCAGTCTTTAAAAGACAGTTAGACACATTTCATAGTTAGACAGATATATTACAGTATAGTGGTCATATGTGTAGAATAATATATTTTAATACAATTAATAATAATAATAATAATAATAATAATAATAATGATGATAACAATAATGATTGTGATGATGATGATGATGATGATGATTATTATACCCTTTGCTGACCTGAGGAAACACAAATTGGGGATCTAGTAAAAAAATCCATATTAGCCAAAACTGGTGTTCCTGCTGCCTGTTATACAATATCAATGTGTGTGTGTGTGTGTGTGATGTGCCAGCCGGTGCCTATGTGGCGCGGAAGATCTCTTCTGCTGTCCGAGGGGATGAGCAAAAAGACCAGCCTGTCCTCACGCCATGTAGCCTGGCACAAGGTAGACCCTCCTCAGGTTGTTATGTCACTTGTGTAAATGTGTCATGTGATTACATTGCCTCATAACAGTTGGAAGGAGGATACAGTCATACAGTGAGCAAACCAAGCCAAGAGATCATTGTTTTAGGATTTGACAAGTATGTGTGTTTGCAAGCCTTTTTTTGTACTTTATGGTACAAAAAAAAAAGGTATGTAATTTTGCTGATGTTTGGAAACCTAAATGTTTTTGTACTGACGTGATAATGCAGAAATGTAGAAGTCATCAAACTACAATCTGTAACAATGTTTGTACTTACAAACATAGAGTGAATCAAAGTTCTTTTGATAAACCACTGAAATTTCAAATTCAATAGATATCCTATTATCCATTACTTTAACTTTACCAGGAAAGTAGGGACATGGCTGTAGCCATAGATTTGGGATATTGTACAGGTATAGTTGTCAGATGGTCTCACTTTAAGTGTGTGTGTGTGTGTGATTTCAATCAGTGCTGTTTGGTGTTGATTTTAACATAGACACACAGAAGGCTGAGATGAAAAATAGTTGTAAGAAGCTCCAGAGCTCTGATAATAGTAATAGTGTAACTGAGGTCTTAACAGATTTCGTTTGTGTTTCAGCCGAGAAGCGCAAGAGTCGGAAACGTCTAACAGAGAAGGAGATGTCTCCAGACCTGGAAGATGGTGCAGTGTGTGTGCCTTCCTCAGACACTGCCGTGCAGAAACATGGTTCCTGAGGTTAAAGGTCATGCTGGTGCATTACTGGGTGTTTAGATAGTAAAGCTACAACCCTCTGATTAACAAAAAAAATGTTCATCCTCAAATTAAGTCACCCCACATTCATGTTGGATCATTACTAAGTGTGCTAACCATTATTAGTACATAGTGATGGTCAAAGCCTGGAGGTTTTTTGGAATTAAGTAAAGGGCTGCTTTTAGACCATTAAAAGGACACTAACATTACTGCTTGGGTGTTTATTTGGGTGGGGGGGTTAACAATTAAACAGTGCTAGTGTCATATTTTAAGGGCAGTATATTTTCTGTTCTATAAGTGCCTGATCAGAAAAATCAAGATTGTGGAATTGAATCCAATAATAAATATTTTACACTCCACTTATTAACCATTTAATTAATGAAATAAAAAAGACCAAAATTTTTATGATGAGGTGCTCAAATATTTTGACCTTCAGTATAGTGACTGATTAATCATTTCAGAACACATTCATGTAAAAATGAAAACCCAAAACAATTGATAAACTTCTGTTACCCCAGTTTGCCCAGCGTGACTGAATTTTAGTCAGTGCCTTCTCCCTCTTTCGCTCTCTCTCTCACTCACAGCTGTAGAGTGTGACGGTCTGTTCATCAACCTCCTACTTGGGGACGGATCAGACCTGAATTTTTTTCATACAGCTGTAATATTCATATTAAAGGATAACAAACATTAACCTCATATTAAATGTATACACATTAGTTAATATGTTATAATAAATCCTGTTAAAAAGAGGACAGTTTCATTTGCATATAACCTCATATTTAATACATTTGGTAAAAAATAAAATTGCTTTAAATGAGTGTGTTTTGTATTTAAAGTGTGTATTACTATAATACCATGCCTTTGCCATGTGTTGGCTAAGATTGACTCCAGCCTCCCCCAGACCCTACTAGAAGTGGTTCGACAAACGGGTGACTCCTTGTGTTCATGTATGTTTTTATTATAAAATTGTTATTCGCTATGATTAGGCTACTTTTGAACAGAATGTTGTTTTTTTTTAACAATACAACAAACTGTTCGACTGCCGGCACAAAGTAACATAGGTCTAAAGTTTCATTTATTTACATACAATAAATCTACTTATATCTGAGTTCGGTCTATAATTTTCACACCTCATGGCGCCCTTTGATTATTTGAAAGGACAATTTTCTTTCTTTGATTTTTTTTTTTTTAATGAAAAAAAATTAATTAAATGAAACTTCTTATTCTATATACTTTATTACACCTACTTCTTATGCTATATACTTTATTACACCTACTGAATGTAAACAAGCTGCACTTCCGGCCCTAAAACGGAAGGAGATGCAGCCAGAGACCTTTTAACAGATCTTTAGATGGCGGCGTTGTTTTACTTTCCACCTATTCTTCAGGTTTAAACCCCTCCTCTTTCCCCATGATTGGCTGTCATCTTGTACGGCATTAAAAAAAGAATTGTGTTATCCAATCGGAAGATGGTTTGAGGCTCAACCAATCAACGCACGGAAGACGATACTGTCAGAATACGGATGTGTAAAAAAAAAAAAAAAGCTCAGCTCAAGGCGATGTAAAAGCTAAACAGCTTCCGGTTTAGAAAGGAAGTTTTCGTCAGGAAAGATGTGAGCTCGGAGCACCGTGGAAATGACTGTTGTATCAGTAGGAGAGTATTAGCCTGTCTGTTTTATTATAATTTCATTTTTTTAATCATGTTCTTCAGTTTTTAACAGTCTTCTCGCAAAGTGAGTACGAAGCTGAAACTGTAACCCTGAATTTAACAATAGCCAGTTAGCATTTAAGCTAATTAACGTTAACTTATTGTGTCTTCATACAGTCAGACCCTATTGACCGACCTAGTTTGATATTTGTTTGTTTGTTTACTTATTCTCTATGCCTCCTTTTTAATAAAATGTATGCATTCATTTTTTGCAGTGTGTGTTGCATATTTTTAAGTTTAATCTCCAGATTCTTGTGCAACAACAACAACAATAACACCAACAACAATAACATCACTATACCAGCCTTAATGGATAGATTTTGGTTTTGCAGATAAATGCATACCCATTTTAATTTAAACAGACACATCCAAACCCAAATATTGATGTCATTTGTTTTGTGTAGCAGGTGTGTATTTATATGTGCATAACTAGACAGTATGTTGGTGTAGATTCTCAATCATCCAGGTTGTGGTAATCCTAAAAAGCTTGAGTCGAGGCAACTGGACATTTTTGTGGTATTTGAAGATGTTTCGCTTTTAATCCAAAAAGCTCCATCAGTTAGAAATTCTGGTGGAATATGCAGACCAGGTAAACAACTCTAGTGGACAAAGGACCCTAACAAGTGATGGAATGGATGGAGGGGGGGACAGTGATTTGCGTCTGACTTGAGAGTATTTCCTCAGCCTATATAAGGCTGAAGCTTTCCACCAGAATTTCTAACTGACAAAGCGTTTTGGATTGAAAGCGAAACGTCTTCAAAAACCACAAAAAGAAGTCCAGTTGCCTTGACTCAAGCTTTTTAGGATAACTTGACAGTCTAGGTATGACTTTAGATGCATATTTAAGTTCATATCTACAGCTGAAGGAAACATGCTCAGTATTCTGTCCTGATCTTCTTTTGGTCTACAGCTTAAGGAGTAATCACTTGATTTCCACCAGCCACGATGCCCCATGGAAAACGTCCTGTCTCTCCTGTGTTTGATGCTGGCACTGTCGCTGTAGACCATAGAACAGCTCTGACGATCAAACCAGGAGGGAAGCTTGACAGCTGTCAAGTATGCACTTCCTGTAAAATGTTTTTGTATTGACTTAGAAAGATAGACCTATCCACCTATCCTAATCACATACAGGTTTAATATTAGGAACAATACATAGTTCCCTGTGCAGCACTATGCTACACCGTGACATGCAAAATGATTAGCTGTCACACAATAACTGTCCATAAATACAGACAGTTGATTATGCAGTAAGTATTCTTAATAAAGTGACTGTGTGTAGTGAAGTATGAAAATGGAAATCATGTCAAGGGTTGTAGTGTTTGAAAAGAAATGAAATGAATTTACCGTCAGATTTCAGGTTTGTTCAAGAGTATGTGGCTTGTGAGAAGTAACTGAGCGCAGTAGTGTTTTTCCAGGCGGGAGTGTGAATAGTAACTATTGTGTGTGTTGTTAATAAGTGCAGATGTGTCTTTGTGTGTCAGATTGAAAATCCATTGAAAATCCAAAAGAGAAGAGGTCTCTTCGATGAAGGCGCAAATTCAGACATGACAAAAAGTGCCGGGAAGCACCCCAAGGTGAGGAAGGTAAACATGGGGATCTATGTGAGCTGTATGGGAAGCTTTTTGATTTATACTCAGATACATGACGCTCAGCTTTACCATGACTTCAACATTTTTCTATCTGAAGTTTAACAAATTTATACACAAAACCTTTTAAGAAAATTCAGTTTCCTTCAGGTATTCTGGTTTCCTTCCACAGTCTGAAAACATACACATTAGGCAAATTGGCTGTTCCAGATTGCCCCTAGGTGTGTGTGTGTGTGTGTTGGCCCTGCGATGGTCTATGTGAATAGCGCTATAATAGGTGTCCAGCCTCCCTGCAACCCTGGTTCAGCAAATGAATGACTGGGTCACATATTTTGCTGTGCTGGAAATCTAATATTAGTAATGCATTCACTGAGCACTGGATAGGATGCATGGTGCATGTTGACTGGTGACACTGAAGAACAGTGAACTCATTATCTTTGTTGTACAGAGTGATTATTTGAGATCCTGAAGTCTTTCTATCAGCTTGAACCTATCTGACTATTCTCTGTTGACCACTCTAATCAAAACTGCTTCTCACTGGATGCTGAGTAAACTCTAATTGTTGTATTTGAGAGTCCCTGGAGATCAACATTAATACAAATACTCTAACCATCAATAAACATTCTCTGGTCAAAATGACGGAGATCACATTTCCCCTATACTGATGGCCGATATGAACTTTACCTAAAACGGTCGGCCTGTATCTGTATGATGTTATACATTGTACTGCTGTGACATGATTGGATGATTAGCATGTATAAGTGTACACATGTTAGAAGAATGCATATTTGTAAAAGAAGTGGACTGAGAGGCACCATGGAATTTCATTCATTCATGCATTGTCTAAGCCGCTTAATCCTAATTAGGGTCACGCGGAGGCTGGTGCCCATCTCTGCCGACTCTGGGCGAGGGCGCGGTACACCCTTTACGGCACGCCAGGCCATCGCAGGGCCAACACACTCATACAACCACTCACACTCACTCCTAGGGGTGATTTGGAACAGCCAATAAGCCTAATGTGCTTGTTTTTGGACTGTGAGAGGAAAGCGGACTACCATGGAATTTGTTTCAGAAAACTAAATTGCTCACTGAATGTATATTTACAGTAAGCATTGACATTATCATGATTTCAAGCTTTTCACTGTGATATTTGTGCACCTGTTAGATCCACTGGACACAGCTGGCAGCGAATGGAGCATCATCTGTATCAGCTAGTTGCCATAATGGGAGACAAGCAGATGAACATGCCCAGAATAATTCAGCAATGTTGGACATTCAGAGGTAACAGCTACTGTCTAAAGATATGTTTTTAAAAAAAGCGTGACTTGTTTGGCACTCTGTTTGACATCGCTGCAGACGGCCACATATGAGAGTGTGAAGTTAGTAAGAGTGTTAATGGGCATTCATCAGAATTAATAAATAATCTAGAGATAAGAATCACCTGGGATGACCGATATGATATCACCATCAGTGTCCGGATTCTCTAAGCATCCCGATTCAGTGTTAGATATTTTGTTACAAATTTGAGAGTAATACCTGCAAAACATTAAACTATGAAAGCTTTATTTAACTGTTGCACAATAGAATTAAACCTGAGTAATTGTAAGTGGTTAGCGCTCTCACCTCACAGTGCAAAGTTTCCTGGTTCGAGTCTCAGGCATTGGTCATTCTATGTGGAGTTTGCATGCACTTCCTGTTCTTCTGTGGGTTTCCTTTAATAGTCCAAAGACATACACACTGGGTCAGCTGCCTACTCTAAATGGCTCATTGGTGTGAATGTGAGTGTGAATGGTTGTTTGTGTCAGTGTTAGCCCTGCAGTAGACTGGCAACCTCTTTCGCTTTTCAGCCAAAGTCAGCTAGGATTGGCTTCAACTTCCTCATGACCTTGGGACTGATTGGTGGTGTAGAGGATGCATGGATGGATAGTTAAATGTAGCCTACTCCTTTTAACACAATTTTCACCTCAAAAAACAAGTGTGGTGTTTAAACACTGCAGAAACAAAACAAAACATGATATTAAAAATAATGATAAAAATGCTATATTAGCAGCTGTTGTAGCACAGGCTGTATCAGACTAGTGTTTAGGTATGGTTAAGGGTTTATGGCAAATCAAGAGCTAGTCAACATCCTCCGGGGTTGGATTGCTCCTGTGGGCAGTTAAGAGCACACATTCAACAGGGCAGTAACAACCTTATTAACTGCAGTGTCGGTGACTAATGCAGTTATTCAGTAATGTCAGCATTTCCCCATTTCTCTGTAGTATTAAGAAGTAGAACTCTGCCATGTGATTCCCATACACAACTCTAATCTTAAGGACATGGACCATTTGTGTGTTATGTAGTGTGCTCTTATTGTTATAGGACTCGGTGACCCGTGATGTTCATGCATCTCATGCCAGTGCAGCTCATTCAGCTTTACTCACTGATTCCATAAATTGTGGTTTCACTTTACTGTTGATGATGTTTAGGGCTGTGTTGGAGAAAAAAGTGACTGGATGGTATGTCTAAAGTTTCAGCATAATTCAAACCTAGACCGATCAACCATATGTTAGAAACTGTCTGACCCCTGACAGGTGAAGAATCAATAACTGATTGTCTCATCACAGTGGGATGTATTTGGCAGAAAGATAGTCAGTTCTCGAAGCAGTAAAAATGAGCAAATCAAAGGTTCTGCGTGACTTTCACAAAGGGCCACTTTGTGATGGTAAAACAACTGAGTCAATTAGTCTCCAAAATGGCAGGTGTTATGGGATGTTCTTGGTATGCAGTGGTAAGTACCTACCAAAAGTGTCCAAGGAAGGACAATCAATGAATTGGCAAGAGTGTCATGGGTGCCCAAGGCTCACAGCTGTCTAGTCGTGAACCAGTCAAGTAGTCATAATGTTATGGATTATCTATGTATACACCCCCTGTGTGGCGCTCATGAATGAAAACAGTCGATTTAGAAGTCAGTCATTAATTGTTGCATGAAAAAATTGTGATGCATGTGATGAGTCGTTCCACCTGTCTAATATAATTCCAATTAATTTATCAATTCCAACTTGTTACAAGGTTGTGGATTTAGGTTTCTTCCTCATGACCCTAATTAGGATTAATTAGGTGTGTGTTTGTTTGTGTGAGTGTGAGTGTGAATCGTAGTGTGTGTGTGTGTGTGTGTGTGTGT
Source organism: Neosilurus mollespiculum (assembly GCA_030014195.1). Taxonomy (NCBI): domain Eukaryota; kingdom Metazoa; phylum Chordata; class Actinopteri; order Siluriformes; family Plotosidae; genus Neosilurus; species Neosilurus mollespiculum. The sequence goes on along the minus strand of JAQMYF010000012.1, from coordinate 44,984,381 downwards.
GTGTGTGTGTCGCCCTGAAATGCTCAGGCGAGCC
>JAQMYF010000012.1:44959837-44979750 GCA_030014195.1 Neosilurus mollespiculum | reverse complement strand
TCAGGTCGCCAGCAGGATGACTTGCTAGCTAATTTCACTCGCCCTACAGATTTTTGACTCGCCACGGGCCAGCAGACCAGTGTTAATTTCCACTCCTGCAGTTGTCCATCTTTAGGCCCTGTTTCTTTACTTCCTATTCCTGTTCAATTAGGGAGCTCTATAAACACACACACACACTCGCACCAGTCCTCCGTATTCTGGTGCTGTGCTTATCATTAGCTCACCACCTGTCTCTTAGTGCCATGTGCTCATTAGCTCATTAGCGAGATAAACAGCCCTCTATTTTTAGCTGAGTAATTGAATTAATAAGTATTTCTGTTTAGAGCATGATGTGGTGAAGCTCTTCTGAATGTGTAGAATAATTATTAATTGAGGCTATGTTTTTTCAAGTATGATGTCCTCTGTAGCCGATCCTCTGTGCAGCCAGTTGCATGCATCTATTTATATTGTTTAGCTGAAGTCAACGTGTGAACGTGAGGAGTTTTCACACAATTAGATTAAAGCCTTTCATCTGCTGGCCTGATGAATGAAGTGAGAGGATAGAAGTGATGAGTCTTTAGAATGCTTAAAGACAAATTTACTGATAACAATGCAAAGAATTTGTTCAATACTGAGTCAAACATGTTGCGAATGCTCCACTAAAGACAACTTAACTTCAAATGGATGTCTTGTGTCGGAAAGTAATCAATAACGGTTAAGCATTAAAACATGTTTTTGCCATTTAATTGAATACCTTGATGTAGGTGAATGTTGATAATACATTATTAATTGTGTTGTGTGTTAAGGACTGTCAAATTGATGAGCCCTATGGCAAAAATGATGGAATCAGCACACTTGGAGGGTGTTCACCCCGGCTATTTATTTATTTATTTATTTATTTATTTTTATTCACATATCATATCAAATAAAGAAATCATAAATATGACACAAAGGAGTATTATTTTCATCACTAAACATTTTGGCTTTTTGAATCAAAGCTTAATATTAAATTAATTATTTTAATTAATATAAAAATTTCCAGGTAAATTAGGAACAATTTTTTGGAATCATTAACAAAAGAAAAATCACATTTGCTGCTACTTTGCTTCTCTTCAGGCCTGAATTCTTTGAAGCACTGACTTCTCTAATTAAAAAAAACAATATTCTTTATCAAGCTTCTTCAATTATCTCTAACGTCTTCGACCGATCAGCTTGGCAGGATGGAGCCTTTTCATGGCATAAATTTCCACCTTAGATTTTCAACCGGATTGAGATCCAGACAGTTTACTAGCTGTGTCACTGAGTTGATCTGCCTTTCCTGGAGAAAAGCTTCAACACTCTTTTCTTTGTGGCAAGATGCATTATCTTCCTGAAAAATTACTTCATTATTAGCAATCCTATTTTGTATCAGCGGAATGACAAAAGTGGCCAACATTTCAGCGTACACCTCTGCACTGACTGCTGAGGTAATAAGTGCCACCTCCCCTGGTTCTTTACCTGACATGTAACCCCATGTCATAAGAGTATTCTTCAGGCAGTCTTCGTTATGTTTCATTAAAACAACACCCGACACGTTCCTGTGTCCTCTCCTTGGCTAATACAGTGAGCATCATTTTCATCTGTTCATTATCTTTACTTCATTATGGCTTCTCTTAACCCCACTGTAATCTGTTTTCTTCTGCTTAGATGTAACTTTGGCTTTTGTGTGTGTAAATCCTATTTATCCCATTTAGCCAATCTGACACTAATATTGACTCTTGTTTTCACCCTGTTTATTTTTCGTTTTTTTTTTTTTTAATTTGTTTGTTTTTTTTTTTTTGTGCATTTTCTTTCTTTTTTAAGACAATTGCTTTTAAGTTTTCTATCCTGGCACTTTAAGATTTTCCTTGTTCTCCCTGCATGTTTTCCTTTCTTGACCTTACCATTTTGTTTTTACTTGCACCAAATATTAGACCCAGCTGACTGGTAATCGCTAATATCGTTTTCCGTACTCGGTATTGGATTTCCTTCTTGGAGGAGATTTATAATTCTTTCCATTGTTTCAAATGACAAGTCTCTTGCATCTTTTTCGTTTCAATTAGCCAAGTCCGGCAGCTTATTAAGGTCTGTAATCGCCCTCTTTTGACTGCAGACTAATTTGCATATTTTTGACTTTCCGGTATTTGTTTGAGAAATGCAAATTGCAGGGTGATTCCATAATTATTTTGTAGGGGTTGTATTTAACGTTGTTTAATGAAGGCACCAAGACTTTAATTATACTTTAAAGGGCTAGAATCATGTAAAAGTGCACTTTATATTCCTGACATTATGAAGTGTACATTCATTCATTCGTCCTCTTCTTCCGGGGTCGGGTCGCGGGGGCAGCAGCCTAAGCAATGAGGTCCAGACACCTCTTTCCTCAGCCACTTCCTCTAGCTCTTCCGGGGGACGCCGAGGAGTTCCCAGGCTCGCCGAGAGATGTAGTCCCTCCAGCGTGTTCTCGGTCGAACCCGGGGTCTCTTCCCGAAACACATCTCCAGGGACGCGTTCAGGAGGGATTCTGATCAGATGCTTGAGCCACCTCAACTGGCTCCGCTTAACACGGAGGAGCAGCGGTTCTACTCCAAACAGACGTTATTATTTTCTTTTGTATGTCGGACATGAAATTCGTTGTGCACTTGCTAATCCTGACCCTAGTCCAGTATGTTAGCATTTGCATATGTAAATTTAATTTCTGCTGTTTTAGGAGACAGGTGAAAGTGATTTTGAAGGACGTTCTTCAAACAGAAGAGGGGCAGAGATACCTGAGTAGCTTTAAGAGTGAAACCAATGCAAAGACTTTTTGCGAGTCTTTGCTTAAAAGAGGACCCAGAGAGAGGCAGAATGAGAGAAGACCCTCCATAGAGTACAGCACAGCAAGGAGGAGAAGTAGTGCACCTCCCAAGGAACAAACTAAGATTTCACCTTTCAGATCTGCCGGCTCATCCAAATCAACATCCTCTAAAACAACTGTGTGTGCAGAACAGAATGATATGCACTTTTCCAAAGAAGCCCCTACCCCAGCAGCCAAAAGAAGCAAAAGATTCAGCAATTCCCAAAATAAAGCAGAGCAGACTGCATCTGATGAGGAAGAATCCTTTTCACATAAAGAAAGGAAGTCTTCACCAAGCAAAGAAAGTCATAACCAGTCGCTTAAACACACAGGTCAACCTGACGGTGAAGAGAATGTGATCAGTCCGGTTGAGGGTAGTGATTCCTCGACACCTATGACTGTGAGCCCTGTACATTCAGAAGAAGCTGATTCAGAGCAGATCTCAAACACAGCCACACACACGCCGTCAAAAGTGAAGCATCCAAGCCGCTTTCAGGAAGCAGAATACCAGGACTCTGAGAGGGAAGAAGATCCCACTCAGGTGAGGCTTCATCATAATGTAGAACATTTAGTAAAGCATGTACTGTAAAGCAGGGACTCTCACTATTTTTCTGAAACAAATCCCATACCCCTCTCATCTTCAAAGAACTCAATGAGCACTTTAATAGGAACACCCATGTACCTACCTATCAAATCAGTTAATTCTGTAGAGACGTTGCATAAAAATCATGCAGATATGGGCCAGCAGCTTCAGGTAATGTTCAAATCAACCATAAGAATGGGGGACAGCTGTGATCTCAGTGATTGTCGGTGCCTGACAGGCTGGTTTGAGTATTTCTATAACTGCTGATCTCCTGGGCTTTTCACACACAACCGGCTCTCGAGTTTGCTCACAAAAATGCAATTAGGAAAAACATCCAGCAAGTAGCAGCTCTGTAAACAGAAACATTTATTCATTCATTCATTTTCTAAGCCGCTTAATCCTAATTAGGGTCATGGGGAGGCTGGCGCCCGTCTCACCTGACTCTGGACGAGGGTGGGGTACACCCTGAACAGCTCACCAGGCCAACACACTCACAACCATTTATAGTCACACCTAGGGGAAATTTGGAACAGCCAATTAGCCTACCGTGCTTGTTCTTGGACTGGAGTACCCAGAGGAAACCCACACAAGCACGGGGAGAAAATGCAAACTACACACAGAAACACCTGAGCCCAGGAATCGGACGCAGGCCTTCTTGCTGTGAGGAAAACATGCTAACCCCTGCGTCACCCTGCTGCCTATAAAGAGAAACACCTTGAGAGAGTTTTTATTGGCGATTGGGCAGACCAGTTTGACTTGGCAGAAAGGCTACAGTAACTCAGATAATTACTCTATACCTCTGTGGTGAGAAGAAAAACATTACACAATTCACAGCACATCAAATCGGGAGACGGATGGATTACAACAGCAGAAGACCAGATCAGGTTCCACTTCTGTTAAACAACAGAAGCGATGCAAACGCCATCTCAAACTGGCTTCATGAACATTTTGATGGGATCAGTGTTCTTCAGTGGTCTTCCCAGTCACAGGATCTGAATTCAGTAGAACACATTTGGGATGGGGCCAGTGGTGTAATGGTTAGGGTGCTGGGCTCATGATTGAGAGGCCGTGGGTTAGAATCTTTGTTGAGCTAAGACCCCTGGGCAAAGTCTTAACCACAAGTGTGCCTCTGTCCATCCAGCAGTATAAATTGGTACCTGTAAAAATACTGGGAAGGTAACCTGCGATGGACTAGCATCCCATCCAGGAGTTTGAACGCTTAATCGCTTCATGCTACAGAAATTGGGATAAGCTCACGCTCTGACGATTCACTACACTCAGGTTTTAAAAAAACAAAAACAAAAACATTTGGAATGTGATGGAACAGATTCATGGTACAAGTGCACCTGAAAAATCTGCAAGAATTGCATGATTCATTCATATCAACATGGACCAGAATCTCAATCATATGGAAGTCTAAGTCATGTGGAATCCATGCCATAAAGAATCTATCCTTTTTTGAGAAGAAAGGAAGGTCCTACCCAGTATTAGTACTGTGGTCCTAATAAAGTGCTCAGTGAATAGAGTTCAACTAAAAAAACAAAAACCTTTGAAAGTCATTGGTCTGCATGACACAAGCTTAGCCGTCCTCCTAGAGCTCAGGCCTCTTGAAGAAGTGTCTCTCTGATTTAGCATAGCTGATTCAGGGAACTGGAAGCAATAGCTCCTGATGTAACTGTGATATTCTTTGGTTAGTGACAGACCAATGGCAGCACTTTGGAAGGCAGAGTAGACACAGTGAAGGTGGCTGAAACAGAGACACTACAAGCGACTTTCAGGTGATGAATCACATCACTGTATGGGTTTAATGGTCTGGTTGGATATTTTATAAAAATGGAAATGTTACACAAAGAAGCAGGAGTTGAATAATGCAGTATTTTATGTGTATTCTCGAAATAGCTGATATTAAAAAAAAAAGAAATAATTAAAATAAATAAATTCCTAACCCGATCCAAAATCCTCAATCTGCACATGAGTTGAATAGTTTCAGCATTAGTGGAGCAGCTAAATGTGATTTTTGGCCAGAATCATTCAGTTGATGATACAAACATAAAATTTGGTATGAATATACATTGTAAGTCACTATTTGAGAAAAAAGTGCTAGCTATAAAAAAATTCCAATATGGCCCAATTTTTTTCAAGATGCCCACCAGCGCACCAAAATCCATGTTATTCAGCTTGGACGAATTTTAGCCCATTCTTCTGTACTGAACAGCTTCAACTCTGGGATGTTGGTGGGTTTCTTCACATAAACTGCTCGCTTCATAAAATAACATTTATGTAACTGGGAAAATCTGATAATGTTTTAGGTTGTATTTATGCAGAAATGTATAAAATTCTTACGGGTTCACAAACTTTGAAGCACTACTGTAAATTGCTTTCCATGCACAAAGGCCTTCAAAAACCCACAAAACTCAAAATTCCCACAAAATCTACAAAAAATCAAAGCATTTCTAATCTTTGAGCTGTTTGTTAGCCCTACATCATCTTGACAAAGAACCACAGTTATGTCATTTATAATATGAAAAGCATCTACCTTTGCTCACAGTGGGTAAGTCTATATTAAACAATGATAGTCATAACTATATGACTATCATTTTATATATATATATATATATATATATATATGAGACTATAAATAGTCATAACAATCAAGTTTTATGGACAAATATGTAGCAATACCATGGAACCTATTGGAATTGGAACATATTTTGCATATTATCTTGTAAAATGGCTGCCATATTGGATTGCTGAAAGGCCGGAACTGTCTGTAATGTTATGGCAAAGAGACACAAAATTTATCTCAGTAATATCTGCACTTTGGCTATTTATACAACAATATGTTGACATTTTTTCATGGTAAGCGTCAAGGCAGCTATATTGGAAAATGGCCACCATATTGGAATTTCGAGTGGCTAGCACTTTTTTCTTAAAGTCTACCCAACAATCAGCATTTCTGCCAAATTGCATGCTAGTATCATCAAATGAACGATTGTTTGGCTTATCTGCTCCACTACATTGCAGGACCTTTGCAGGTTGAATGCAAATATTCAGTTGGGTGTAGCAGGATCCTTAGTATTTTGTAAGCAATAGTGATGATCTCAGGTTTATAGTATAAAGTAACAAATGCTTTGCTACTGTAGCATTTAGAAGTTAATGGTAGAGGTTCCAGTAGTTTGTTCTAATTTTGTTCTGTTTCGGTAGCAAAACACCAGTAAGAATAAAGCACAAGAATGTGCAGAGGGTATGGAAGAAAGTGATGAAGAGATTGAGCAAGAAGATGTGGATGAGGCGGAGGAAGAGGAGGAGCCTCTACCTCAGAATGGAGAAGTGCTAGATGAAGGGGGCGGAGCCAGAGGCAGTGTCTTACGCCTGTCCACTGGTCCAGCTGAGGGCCAGTTTGCTGATGGAGAAGTCACACCCATATCCAGTCAAATAGCGGGCTTTGCAGATAAAAACCTTCTTGATTCAGAGCTTGTGGAAGTCAGACAAGCCTCAAAACCACAACCAACTGAACCGAGTGAGTGAGATCCTGACAACAGGCACAGATCTTCATAAAAGGCCTATAGCTATTATCCTAATTTTAATACGTTGAACGTTCCACTAGATTTGCCTCTTTTGCCTCATTGTTTTCCATGTCTTCTCTTCACTACCCCTATACTTAACTGACTAACACTTATTATTATTTTTATAAATACCTTTGGGTCATTCTCTGAAACTCGTAATGTGTGACATTCACAATCTCCCAATTTCAGTGTAGTCCATCTTATTTCCCACTGTACTGACCATAAATTCATGAACTATTGTTACAGAGACAGTGAGAGAACCACTTCATGCACACAACTGCACTATTATTGGTAACAAACCGGAATAAATCCGTATGGAACAGGAAATTCATATTCATATTAATACATGTATGGACACCAAATTCATACCATTTGTTTTTGGTGAATAAATTAATTAGCGCTCGAATACGTGCAACATTTCTGGAGGTCATTCAATTGTACTGTGAATATCGTAACATGGAACCTCACCCCTCATGGGAAAAATGGGTCGGTTCTGTATGTAACTGGCGTGGACACCACTGGTTTCGCACAGAACCGTAAATTGATGTGCGATTTTCAGTCCACAAAGTAAGAAAAACAGGACTTTCTACTTTGGATATACTATTAACACTTTGAATTGTTACTTTGGTAATAGCATGGCATTAAACATAAGGAACAAAAAGGTCACAATTTTTATCCACACATTGCAACCAATTTCTCAGAAAAATTTCAGTATTTTTTTTTTTTCGCTGGATGTATCCAAATTATTCCATCTGACATGTTGTATGTGACCATGTGGTATGTTTTGAGCAGGGATTGCTCTTTTAATTCTTCAATTTTTTGGGGGAATAAAAAATTTAGGTCAAAATGTGAATCATTAAATTTGACCCAGTTCCAGAGAATGACCCATTTCATGTTAGTTGTGATTAGTAGAGATTTGCTTTTATTGCGTCGATTTTAAAGTTGTCTAATTAAAAACAAATTATTGGCTGCCGTAAACTTTAATATCAGCTTCATGTTACGGTCTGCATCAAATATATGTTTCACCTTTTCGTCTCTTTTAGTTGTTCTTTCCAGTGAAGAGGAGGTGGAGGAAGAGGAGGATGAGGAGGATGGAGGGACATCCCAAGCACTAGAGGGAGCCAAAGATTCACATACACCACAAAAAACTGTACAGACCATGGAGAGAAACATGATCCCAGATGCGCTCAGTCATCCTTCTGATATGAACAGCCAGGTAGGCATCGCGGCCACACACCCACACAGAGATTAAACAGAGAAGCAGCTGACGAGGGTTGTTATCAACCAGGATCTGCCCTCATAAGCTAAAAAATGTAATCACAGATTCTTCAGCTATGCCAGCATTTCATACTTTTGTTGATGTAGTGCAGAAATCGTATTTACAGCTCTCTAAACATTCTAAACATCAGCTTACTCGCCTTCTTTCACAAAGTATCCTTTGTTCACTGATCAGCTTTTAGCACAACAAATGATACATTTGGTTTTATCTGTGTTCTAGTGAAACTGTTTCCACTAGATAAGCATGCAGCACAAAATCCTTCAGTTTTCAAATGTAATTAGAGAGCCAGCAGTGGTACTTTGAGTTCCTCACTCTATATGTGCTGTTAGCGACACGATCGGGAGGAACACCTCTCACCTGTCTCGTCTTTAAATGGATATCTCAAATTACAGGCTAATAATAAAAATACTTTTCTAAATATTTTTCAAATTTATACTGAAGCCCTAAGGGGAAGTTCATACAATTTTCCAGCTTTGTTTACTCGAGATAAAGATTGAATTATGATGTTTTCTCAGGATAACAATTTATTTAATTTGTTTTCCTGTGATCTCAAGTTATATATGTTGTAACAGAGAGTGTCTTCCCATAATAATAAGTTATTTATAGCAAGGTACAAAGTGTCAGGACGCAGTGAACTAGACACCTGCTCTGACATCAAGTTGCCTCTTTTTGTAATCCAATCTGTTTTGTTATCTCTAGATCTCATATGAACTGAAATGTGTTCTTGTCACAGAACATTAATTTTGTCCCCCGCGTGGCCAACAGCACACTTAGTATCATATTTTTACTACATTGATTCTTGTGACGTGGAAGTCAGGTGACCTAGTTTTTACAAGGTTAACAGGCATGTCCATGGATGTATCTGCTATAACTAACAAACAATCCGGTGGTAAATGTGGAATTTTTACATGACCATGCGCATATTTCATATGGCCCCTGTGACCTTGACGACCTTGACACTAAGTATAACTGGAATGAATTGGAAACCAATCCAACAAAAACTGTCCCTTCTAGAGTATTATCGTGCATTTATGATGAATTGACCTCTGTGACCTTGAAAAATCGAGGACAAGTTGACCCAGTTTCGGTAGGCTGGTAGGACGTGCCGTAGGAACCATTTGACATGAATATAAAATAAATCCATGAAGAACCGGCACCCTTAGTGTTAACAAGAAGGGTGTGGACAGCCTGTGAAAACAGTATCCCGTAAGTTTCGCGGGGGATACAATTATATCATTATTGTGGGAAAACAAAGTTTTGTTATCTGGAGATCTTGAGAAAATTATATTGTTATTACAAGAAAGCAACATAAATAACCTGAGATCACAGGAAAATAAATGAAATGACCTCGTTACCTCGAGAAAACAACATTTTTTATCTTGAGAAAACGACACAACATGTTACCTCAAGAAAACAGATGGGTAAAATGTATGAATACACATCTGCTTAGGGCTTCTGTAAATTTAAAACCCTACATCCAGTACAGAGTAAATGTTTAGAACAAGGTATTTTTCTTCAGCAGTTCCACAGTCCTGATAGCAGGTGGTGCTGTTGCACATTCAGCACTGCTACTCCACACAACCACTGTTCCTTGGGTGTGGGGTCTCAGGAAAGTGTGCCATGTTCTATTAAATCCCATATGTGAGCTGTGTAGAGTTTCAGAACTCTTTCTGAAAGCAAGGGCTGATTCAGTCATGGTTTTTAATACAACACACCCAAACATTAGTTGCTTAAACTGGTGAAACTTTGAGAATGCCAACAGTCCCTTTTTACTTTGTAAATGGACTATTTACAAATTCTGCATGACTTCTCCTTTTGTAAACTTTTTTTATTGTAACACAAATCTCTTAAAGTAAACAACACAGGCACTATTCTGAGAGTTACACACGCCAGTCACCTCAGGAATTTTGTGACGTACGTGCCCACAAACTCCTGTGCCCTGTAATGATTTAGCTTCAGAGCAAATAATGCTGTAATTATGTTGTCCACTGAGAAGATGTCATCTGAAAAAAGGCCACTGGGGAATAAGCTAGATGTGCACAGTGAGTGTGAGGGCATCTGTTTCTGATGTACTTTTAACTCAAATCTACCTCTTAATTTTATTTTATTATTATTATTTTAATGTACTGTATTAATCCCGCAAGTGAAATTATTGCCTCTGCATTTAACCCATCCAAAGAGAGCACACACACTCGGAGCAGTGGGCTGCCACACATTGCAGTGCCTGGAGAGCAGTTGGGGGTTAGGTGCCTTGCTCAGTTACACTTCAGCCATGAAGGTGGAGGAAGGGAAGGTGCAGCTCACTCCCCCGCCTCCACCCATTTTTCCTGCTGGTTCAGGAATCGAACCACTGACCTTTAGGTCCTAAACCCCCTTCTCTAACAATTAGCCCACAGCTGCCCCAATAGTACTTATAATAATGGCAGGTCTTTGATTTATCTTACATATATTTTCTTTCCTGTCCTTTGTTTCAAATGTTTTCAAATGTGTTCATTATCTCGTGAACGTACGTCGTACCACTACTGGGGTAGGGTCATGAGTTAAAATTGACAAATGGACAGTATAGTGTTTTACTATCTGCTGGGTTTGCTAATGATTCTTCTTTTTTTTTTTCTTTCTGTGTCCTGTCTAGAGTCCAAGTTTTGAGACTTTAAGTGGTTGTTCGATGATGGAGCTTCAGTTCTCCGCCTTCTACATGGGCAGCCTCAGTGCCTTGGTTAATGGGTTTGTAAAGGTATGACTAATTACCATGCAATGTTTATTATATGCATATACTGATGTTCACTGAACCAATTAATATATTGTGAATTTAGTTTTCCTGTTGGGTCTTGTGGGCGGCACGGTGGCGTAGTGGTCAGCACGTCTGCCTTACAGCAGGAAGGTCTTGCGTTCAATTGTGCTTGTGTGGGTTTCCTCCGGGTACTCCAGTTTCCTCCCACAGTCCAAAGACATGCATGTTAAGCTGATTGGCTGTTCCATATTGACCCTAGGTGTGAGTTTGAATGGTTGTGTGTGTGTTGCCTTGTGATGGTCTGGCGAGCTGTTCAGGGTGTACAACGCCTTTACCCAGTGGCGCCTGAGATAGGCACCGGCCCAGCTGAGACCCTATTAGGTATATATTATACTTAATAAATAGTACACTTTATTATATTTATATTCTGTCTCTTGCAGATCACAGACGATAGGATCACCATTTCACTTAAAGGTATCCAAATAATTGTATTTGTGATCAGCATGATCTCTTATGTTCTTATAACAGTTTGATGAAACGGGTGTAGCAGGAGTTACACTGTATATCATTAGATGCTTAAATTAAGAGTTGATATTGTTCAGCTTATGCATGTAAATATTTGAGTACTGTGGAATCCAGTGGAAGTGGGGGTGTACTTGATCTTTACATTTCCCCCTCTTGCTCTTCCTTTATAGATTCTTCAGGTTGTGAGGTTAAAGCCTCCCTGGCAACAAAGCATGTTCTGAAGTACAGCATATGGGATGGGCTTTTGGTGCAGGAAAGTGTTTCAGAAAAAGAAAACGAAGCACCACCTCCATCGTTACTCCTCTTATGGCTGGTTGACGTACAAGCACGACGCATATTCACTGACTTGTCTGTTTTCCAGCCAGGGGCACTCCCAGGTGAGTCAGCCACACAGCCACACACAGAAATCATTTTAGCTTAACCGAGTGTTTGGATCAGTGTGTTTATCAGGAGCTCAATTTGTTCATATGCTCTTTACACCCCCCCCCTTCTTGTGTTGTACTCTGTGCTGTAGATGACGGTAGCACATGTGTTGTGCTGTGTTTGTCTGAACCCCTGAATGGAGTACAGGGTGCACTGCTTGCATCTATAATGGACATTGTAGGTCTCAGAAATGGAAATGACAACCTTCTGTCTCCGCTCTCACACACTGACAGTCTGAATATCCTGCAGAACAGCCCAGATGCACAGATGCTTCAGCTGCTGCTTCCCAGAGCGGAGACACACACTGTCTCGTGTGAGTCTGGGACTACGCCTGCACCAGCAAGCACAACATCAACCTCGACTAAGGTGTGTGATGCACCTGGGCCTTTTTGTGGTCTTGTCAATATGGCCAACACCATAATTATTACATTTGATGAAGTTTACTACTTAAACTTAGAGAAATTATTTTATTTTACATTTCCTCTCAAAAACATGGCAGGATTTACTCATCCTAAAATATTCAAATAATGTTTACATTCATTTCTATATCTGGGGGGAAAAATCAGGAGCTTTCAAGAGCAAGAGCTGCTATAAGTGTCTGCTACCTTGTTAGACATTATACGAAGAGGTATAGGATAACCGTCACCAAATATTAACTGACGATGTGCAGGTTAAAAAATGTTTAATTCAATGTTTAGTGTTTAATTTAATGTACCCCACCCTCAGCCGACTCTGGGCGAGGGTGGGGTACACCCTGAACAGCCCACCAGACCATTACAGGGCCAACACACATACAACCATTCACACTCATTCTCACACCTAGGGGTGATTTGGAACAGCCAATTAGCCTACCGTGCATGTTTTTTTGAACTGTGGGAGGAAACCTGAGTACCCGGAGGAAACTCACGCAAGCACAGGGAGAACATGCACACAGAAACACCCCAAACCCAGGAACTGAACTCATGACGTTCTTGTTGTGCGGCGTGTGTGATAACCACCGTGCCGCCCTGGTCATTTTATTTACATTATATATTCAAATGTACTGTGTGGACATGTGACTGTCACACCCATGTGTGGCCCTTCCCCAACCTGAAGCAACACACTTTGAATCTCACAATTTTTTAGAATGCCTTTGTGTGTTGTAGTATGACAAGTTCCTTTCTCTTGAACCTAAAGAGCCCTAAAAGTGCTTGAAAAACACCCCTCTGCACACAGCATGTGCCGTGAAGACTTGGTTTGCCAAGGTTGAACTGGTTTGCCCCCCGGGCCTCGTCACTGGACGTCAGTGCCCGACCCTATTAATAATCTTATCGATGAATAAGTACTAATCCTCAACGCTATGCTCCAGAATCTAGTGAAAAGCCTTTCTAAAGTGAAGGCCATATGTATGTTTATACCCATGGTATTGAAAAGTACACACATGGGTGTGGTGGTCAGGTGTCCACAAACTTTTGGCCATGTCGTGTACATAATTTATTTATTCTAGCCATTTTCAGGAACACTAAGAGGGAACAATGCATTGTCATTTTACTGTGTGTGTGTGTGTGTGTGTGTACTCCCAGGACTCTGATGTCCAGTCAGACTTCCGAGTCTACACATTATGTCAGAGACGAGGTCCGAGTAATTACAGTGTGTCCTTGGCACATAAACCTGGAGCAGATTGGACTCGGTACCAGCACTGTGGTTCTCCACGCAGGTACGTACTCCAACTGTTCACTGTAATGTGTGTAATGTTGGGGGAATATATACAAAAATATGTTTTGGTAGGTCACAAGCATGGCATTGTGGAACTCGTATAAGTGGTAATTGTGGAGTGTGACTGCACAAAACTAGTAATTTTATCCTGTGGATTACTAGCCGGGGCTTAACTGCAAGGGTTCGCAGTTGACGTCTCTTGTAGAGACAGTGACACGTTACAGACTCAGAGGATGAGAATGCTACCTGAGATGTGTGTAAATCCAGTAAATGACAGTAAATCTAAAATGGTTTATGCAGCTAACGTTTTTTAACAACTCGGCTTTCCTGCCGTCAGTTGGTTTAGGAACAAAAAGAAATGTTTTCCGTGATTTCTGCGCTTATTGTTTGTGCAGCTTGGTACTGGCCAATAATGTGTTGTGCTACACTGTTTGGTGATGTAGCCCAGCCAATCCAATGAGTTTGCATCACTACCAGGCTGGAACAGCCAATCAGAAAGGCGACATGTCTCTGCGCATGCCTAGTCATAACACTTGCACACACTTTGAAAACATGCATGGACTGATGTTGCTGGAAGGAAGCTCTGATGTTATACGTTATCGTTTTAAAGCGCTAGTAACACTAATTCTCCACAGGTTCACTTTAAGGCTGAAAGACAAATGTATTGCAAAGACAGTGGTGTACTTTATTATTAGCCTTTTTTCTGTCTTGAAGACCAAAGCTCTCTTTTTTTCTTTGGTTTTCTGTTTAATGCTTCACTTTAAACTGCTATCTAAAACAGATGCTGTTTAAAAATGAACCCATGTCCCATCTCATTTATGTGAATTGTCTGTTGCTGCCAGGTAAAAATGATGCATGTACAGCTTGTTTAGAGTTGAGTGAACATATTAAACAACATCAGTCGTTTTCTTTCTTTGTTTCTGGAAATGAAAATCTTTATTAACAGTGTTTAAATGAGTTATTTAGGCAAGGATAAACAGAAACAGACAGGAGTGGGCCCAATGCAGAGCGCATAACTGTTTCACCACCGGAGCAAAATGAGCAAACTGTTACGTAATGTGAAACTGTTTAGTTCAGCCATGTTTTTAAGTGTACCAAGCAGTGGGAGGATTGAAGTAAGTAATGTTTATCTGCTGATTGACTCAGGTTGATCCAGTTTCCTCCACCGCCGTCTAAAGGAGGCATAACCGTGACCACTGAGGACCTTCAGTGCTTGGATAGCGGCGAGTTTCTCAATGACGTCATCATCGACTTCTACCTCAAGTAAGAATTTGCATTCACATATTCTCAATTAATACCAATATACATTTAGATTGTGTTAATTGCTTGTATTATTGTTTGTTGAAAGTCCCAGTGAGATTAAAATACTGAACTGTCTGTTGTAGGTATCTCTTGATACAGAAGGCACCTGTTGCTTCAGTGAGAAGATCTCACGTTTTTAGCAGCTTCTTTTATAAACAACTCACGCGGCGTGACAATGCTAATGAAGACAGCACCAGCACACCGTAAGTCAGCAAAGGAGTGGGGAGAAAGAAATAGAAAGGAAGGAAAAACACAAAATCTTGAGCTTAAAAACAAATTAAAGTTTTCAGCTAAAAACTAAAACAGCTTTCAGTAAAGAGTGACACCACATACCTTTTTATCACCTGACCAATCAGGCTGCACCATATAGGAGCGATGACAAAGACAGTTCTGTTTAAGTGCCAGTACTTAAAAATGTAACTAGTAGTAACGTCTCGGTTAATTTTGATATGTTTACTTATGCTGTTTTACTATAACTTCTTTAATGCTGTTTTGCTGCAGAAACATTTGTTTAGATTTTCTGACAACAAACCCAGGAGATAAACCTAGCACCCTCTTCACCATAGTTAGGCTAAATCTGAGGAACAAATGAAATCTTTATTAACGAGAGAAAAACCTCCACCAGTATGGGGCAAAACCAGCAAGGTACACAGCACCCACTGCTGTAATATTACAATTCATAAAAACATCCTATCACACAATGTTAAAGAATTCTTTAAAACATTCCTCTATCCAGAATTTGTCCCGGTTCATCTCCAAAATCTAATGGAGTCCAACTTGTTCACTTCTAGCACTACATCTGGAAGAAATTTCATGAAATCCACACATCATTTTTGCCTAATCCTGCTAACAAACAAAAACAAATTAACACACAGACGGGAGGTGAAACATAAACTCTGTAAAGCTATCTCATGGAGTGGCAGATGCTAACAAACGTCGCAAATTTTGGGTTTCGTCAGGGTTGCTTACCTGTTCTGCAAATGGTTGCTAATTGTTGCAAACACTGTCGCTAGTATTGTCGCTAGCTAAAGTTCACTATCTTTCACAAGCATTTTCACCAATATTCACGCGAATGTGTTGCTAATTGTCATTAAACATTGCTAAATGTCTCAAACTTCAGAGGCAAACACTGATTTTCTTCAACATTTGTCAGAGAGGTTGGCGAATCCAAAATTTGCTCCGTTTGTCAGAATTCGCCGCTCTGTAAGATACAGGCGTAAGGTATATAATCATAAATCTCAAGGAAGCTACTAGCAGGTATAAACAAACACTTGGTACTGACAGTGTTGCTATAGATTCGTATTGTTTGAATGGATGCAGCCCTACTGTTATTATATTTAATTGTAAGCTAATAAGCCAAAATGTATACATGTGTGTGTGTGTTTTAGAGCCCAGCACAGGAGACACCAGCGGGTCAAGACATGGACACGTCACGTGGACATATTTGAGAAGGACTTTTTGTTTGTGCCAGTCAATCAAGAGTGAGTACTATCATGTGTATGAAAGGGTATGCATACCTTCTCTGGTTAGCAAACTAGCTGTTAGGAATAGTAATGCCAACTGCTAGATTGTTATGTTTTGATGATGATGATGATGATGATGATGATGGTGATGTAGGGCTCACTGGTACCTAGTAGTTGTGTGTTTCCCTGGATTGGATGTGCCACAATATGTGGAGAGAGGGAGCAATTCCTCAGTGCAGGATGGGCCTGAAAACACCAGTGATACCACAACACAGAGTGAATCTCAGAAGGGTGATGGGGACATCAATTCAGGTACATTCTACATGGGTGGCATTATTGGGCATCATTAGTATTTTTCTGTTTATTGTCATACATTAAAGGTAAACATTACCTTTCTCACCATAGATGAAAACTCTACAAGGTCTGCTTCTGCTTCTGGTCCACCGGTAAGTCACCTGAATATTTTAAACTAAATTTAAGTTATAATATTCTCATGCTGTACAGTACATCCTTATATAATATTATATATTGAATATTTTCCTCCTGCGTCTGAAGATCTGCACAAAAAGTACCTGTAATCGACAGACTGTTTGTAAGAGGTATGTGTAAGAGTTTGTGCTCTTTTATACGTATTTGCATAAAGCAACAGCAGATAATAGGACATAGTAATAATATGTACTTATACAGTAATAAATCTCAGCATGTTTTTTTAACAGTATTTTTTGTGGAATGTCCATGAGACTGTGATTAAGTTATTACAGCTAACAGTCGTTCCGTCATTACCCGCCTTTTTCTAGTGATAATAGATAATAAGTAAGGCTTGTCATGTTAATGAAAAACTAAATATTATATAAGACATTTACTCAATATTTATTTAAATATAACTGTTTTGCTTATAGAAAATCAGCATGGCTTTATCTTCAGTTATGTAGATCGTTTACAATACAAGTCCCTCTGAATTAGTTACTACAATAGCATTGATAAGATTACAACAAACACATTACTCTGAACCTGACCAATCCGATTCGCGAATTCAACATTGCCGTCATAAAACTCTTATTAATTCAGCTAATACATGTGTAACTATGAATTTCCTTCAGACCCTGCATTCTTATTATGGACTCTCTGAAGTTGTCTGTTCATGAGCGTATCTTCAAGCTCCTGCGCGAGTAAGTCTTTACCATCCTGTGATTGCTTTGTTCACGGCATCTAGGTTCTAAATAATGAGCACAACAAAACTGTTCTCAATTAGCACTTTAGAATATTGGATATACAGTCACTAAGCACTACGGATGGGTACTGAAACCTTTTATTAAAGGTCCCTGCTGCCAAAAGATCACTAAGTGGAGTATTGCTAAGCTTTGACGTTATTGGTCTTGCTTGCCGTACTGGAGAATTAGGAACATAGATTTCCTTATGGAGGCAACAGGCAGCAATAACAAAAAATAGATTTATTATTAATAATGAAACCAAAATACATAAAATAGAGGCTCATGCAGACTCGCACAGAATCAAAATATATATCTAGAACTCTCACTGTGCCTGTATGTGTGGGGTACGAAATGGGGATTTCTTTTTTGCGCTTTCTCTTGCGCTCTCTCTCTCTCTCTGTTTGCTATTAGGACTCAGAATGTCTGTTGCAATAACTTTTGGATTTAAGGTTTTTTTTTTAACCATCTTTATAATGAGGAACAAAAATTTTAAAGACAAAGACAGTTGCTTTTGATTGACTTTACACTAAAAACATTAAGGAAACTAGAACTGAACCTTGTGGTACTCCAGTTATAAATTGTAAAGATCCAGTCTTCTGAACATCTAGGTAAGTTAGATAGGCAGAATATGTTTAGCATTATATCAGTACCAATTGGTCAGGCGGCACGGTGGCATAGTGGTTAGCACATAGCAAGAAGGTCCTGGGTTTGAGTCCTGGTCTTGTGCATTTCTGTATGGAGATGAATGATCTCCCTGTGCTTGCGTGGGTTTTTCTTTGGGTACTCCGGTTTCCTCCCACAGTCTAAATACATGCTTATTAGGCTAACTGGCTGTTCCAGGTTGCCCCTAGGTGTGAGTGTGTGTCTGTGTTGCCCTGCAATGGTCTGGTGAACTGTTCAGGGTGTACCCCGCCTTCACCCAGTGTCAGCTGAGTGTCGGCCTCCCACCACCCTAATAGGATTTATTCATTTGGCAAATGAGTGAATTACGACTCACTGCTCAGAACCGCGGTGATAGAGATTTGTGTTTGAGGGTAAAGTGTATTTCTGTGATGATTTTTTCTTTTGTGTATTTAGGTATCTGCAGGCAGAGTGGGAGGTAAAAAGAGGTGGACATCGAGAGTTTAGTGCAGAGCGGATGGTGGGTTCCCACTGCAGAGTCCCCCTGCAAGACAACAGTAGTGACTGCGGTCTTTATTTGCTGCAGTATGCAGAAAGTTTTTTACAGGTAAACACAAACCATAAATATATTTGTAGAAATGATTTGTTAGTTTAATTTTCCTGGTTAATGGATTGCAGGGATATAAATGTATTGTACATGGATTTGATGTTGTTGCAGGATCCTGTAGTGCACTTTGACCTTCCACTGAAGTTAGACTGCTGGTTTCCACGACAGAAAGTGCGTGAGAAGAGAGAGGAGATTCGAGATCTCGTATTGCACCTGTATCGATTCCAGCAAGGCTCTCTGGGAAATGACGGCTCAGATGATGGAAAAGAAATAAGAAATATAGCTTAGTAGCATGGAGCATTAAGAAAAATCAACTTTGTTTTTTTTTTAACTTTTATTTATCACATTTTATTTCATTGTTTTTAGATTGTCTGTATGTTTTTATGCTTTTGTACACGTAAATGCAAAAACTGTAATAAATTTCTAACCATGATATGAAATAGTGTTGGTTTTTTTGACTCTTGTAAAAACGCTATAAACTGTGTGTAGGTACCTAAATAACTCATGGCCTTCTTTAAGATCTGGTCTGAAAATAGACTGTCTTAACAAGATCGCCTTAGTGTGGTAGGCTTTACATGAGTGATTGGGGTAAGGATGGGACAACTGGTGGGTGTGGTTACAGTCTGGCAGTTTGAGGAAGTGAAATGAATGGTTAATACCACTTAGACGGACCCAACAGACCCAGGAAACTCTGTCTGCTTGTTGTGTATACCTCAGGTATAATAAACAATTATTGAATGAAGCGAAGTATGACATTTGGAATTATTCAGGTCGAGGGATATTATATGCGAGGTGGATAAAACCAGCAGAGATCTGAGTAATTCACCATATCGTACAAAAGACGATTTCTTTTTTTATTTTATTAATTTTTTTATTTGTTTATTCAAAATTTTGCTGTTGTGAGTCAGCAGGAAGTGCTGCTAGCTACAGCATGCTGTTCCCCACTAAGCCCATTTCCAATTAATTCTAGACAAAGTCCATAAAAATATGGAGAAAAAAACTGCGATGGCCTGGCGAGCTGTCCAGGGTGTACCCCGCCCTCGCCCAGAGTCGGCTGAGATGGGCGCCAGCGTCCCT
>JAQMYF010000012.1:44873408-44892708 GCA_030014195.1 Neosilurus mollespiculum | reverse complement strand
CACACTGTGATGAATAGCTAGACCACACACACACACACACACACACACACACACACACACACACACACACACACACACACACCTTAGAGCAATTTGGAACATCTAATTAGCCTAATGTGCATATCTTCAGTCTGTTGGAGGAAAACGGAGGAACTAGAGGAAACCCATGAAAGCACAGGGAGAGCATGCACACAGAAACGCCCTCACCAATCCCAGGACTTGAACCTAGGACCTTCTTGCTGTGAGGTGGACATGCTAAAACTACACCTCCATGCCGCCCTAACAATAAAACAACGTACGGGTAATGAAATATCTAATTTGTGTGGTGTTAACACGTATTGATGTGTCTAGTTGATAAGTTAACTATTACGATAACATCAATGACTTATTCAATTAGTTAAGTATCACTTACCAACCCTGGATGCTCTTCCTGGAGAGATATTTCCATGTCCTTGATCTGAGGTCTCATAATTGTACTCATTTCTCTCAGGTTTAAGAGTACATTGCTCAATGCATTTTCATCATAGAAATCATGGCATGCATGACATTTCATCACAGCATTACTTGATAATTGGAATGTGAAACGTTTTCAGATATCAGGGTAATATTGTGGCACAGTGCCTAGCATTGCTCCACAAATTCCAGGTCTTTGGCTGATCTTGAGCTCGGGTTACTATATATGTATAATCTTCCATGTTCTTCCTGTATCATATTTTCTCTGGAATCTAAAGTTTCCTTCCATATCCAGAACTGGCCAGTAGCTGAGTTGGTGACTATGAATTGCCTTGGGGTTTGAGATTCTGTATGGTGGACTTGTATCTCATCAAAGGTGTATTCCCATATTATTCTGCTGTTTCCAGGATATGCTTCTGATCTGCTGCAACCCTGAATAAATAGTAAGTAGGAAAAAGTACAGTTTCTTTCTAAAGTGCTTTTTACACATAATAGTCACAATGTGCTGCACAAACCAGATACAATTACAGTTTAAAAATACAAATAAAATATAGATACAAATAGATAGAGAGACCACTCACTCACTCACTCATTTGCCAAACCTCGTAATCCTATTAGGGTCATGGGAAGGCTGGGGCCCATCTCTGACACTGGGTGAAGGTGGGATATGCCCTGAACAGCTTGCCAGACCACTACAGGGTCAACACACACACACACACACACACACGCACACAAAACAATTTACATTTACATTCACACCTCGCCTAATTAGCCTAATGTGCATGTCTTTTGGTCTGTGGAGTACCCGGATGAACCACAGGCAAGCACGGGGAGAACATGCAAACTCCACACAGAAATGCCCAAGCCTGGGACTCGAACCCAGGACCTGCTTGCTGTGAGGTGCACGTGCTAACCACTATGCTGCTGTGTCACACCTTATAGAGCCTGTAAAAGATTGAAACACATGGGATATTAAATTAAAAAGCGTACACAACATAAAACAGCAACAATTACATAAAAGTTATAATATAATATAATATAATATAATATAAATTACGTAAAAGATTCCAAAGAATCTCTACTTTTTATCAACAAGGGAATTGCATTCCATAATTTAGGCGCGATAGAGCAGAAAGCATGACCACCACATGTTTTAGGCGAATTGGAGAGATAAAAGCAGTAACTGGTGATGAGTAAATGTATTAGCGGTCAGCCTATTGCGCACCTGGACCAAAACCAAAACAGATTTTTATTTTATTTTTTTAATGGTAAATGGAGGAATGGGAATGATGATACAGTGAGAGACAGTCAATAACTCTACTGGTTATTTTACAACATCTTACTGTATTTTTAAAAACGTAATGTCCTTCATATTTAATAATTCCTGCAATTTGCAGTATGGCACCAAATGAGGTGGAAAAGAAATAATCGCCCTCTAATAATAGGGAGAAAACAGAATGAAGTGATAGAGAGGATGTGTGTGGGTGTGTGTGTGAGAGAGAGAGAGAGAGAGAGAGAATCATGTCACACTTTGACAACATGTGACATCAGAGGTTACCTCCCCCAAGCTCGTCCACTAGACATGGTCTGACCACAAGCAAAACCTCTCAAAATCCTGCCATAACATGCCTTTTCATACACACATGTACATGCTTACTCTCAGGCACATGTGTGAACACTGAATTATATTAAAGTGAAAGAGGGTGTGAGACAAGCCCCAGAGCTGAGCAGACTTACTGAGCAGTTTACTGGAGAGGAATCAGAGCAGACGACGGTGGACAGCACTGAGGTTTAGTGACCTACTGAATGAAGGGAACAGCATGTCAGCCTTCCTGCTCCTCCTCATCCTCAGCGAGGTCCTGCTCCCCAACCTCACCTGTGCATCCAGAGGTACGGCACACTGTACTATTTACTGTTGTTGACTGCTGTACTCGACTTCTCGGAACCAGACTTGGGTTTGAAATAGCTTGAGAGAACTGCAGCTGAGCTCAGTTTGTAGTGTAGTGATCTAGCCAGGACCACAGGTGAGAGGCAACAGAAGAATAGTATACCTGTGATTAATGACAATTCGTC
Organism: Neosilurus mollespiculum; assembly: GCA_030014195.1. Taxonomy (NCBI): domain Eukaryota; kingdom Metazoa; phylum Chordata; class Actinopteri; order Siluriformes; family Plotosidae; genus Neosilurus; species Neosilurus mollespiculum. Next base: position 44,890,182 of record JAQMYF010000012.1, on the reverse strand, counting down.
CGTTAACTTTTACATTATGGTCACGTTATCTTTACTCTTCAAGAAAATGATTCACCATAATTGGAGCAGTGTTATTTATGGATTCATGTAGATTAGATTAGAACCTCAAATTTTGCCAATGAACAAACTCACACTGTTCTTTTATTTGCTTTGCTTGGCCCAGATTTTGTCTCTTGTGCTCAACTGAACTCTGTATGCAGCAGAAATATGCATGCTATTGAATTAAATAAATTTGTCTCATTAGATTGTAATTGAGAAGAGTGTTCTAAATAGAAGCGGCGTGAATATAACATGATGCAATTGTTAGGCTTCGTTTAGTTATTAGTTTCTGCAAAATGGAACCGATTCATTTTGGATGTCAGCTCAGTTGATACCAGTGATCAATAATGGAAATAGCTATTTGGATGGAAAGCCTTTGAGTCTATTGGAAAGAGGTGTGAAGTGTGAAGAGACTCTGGCTTAACTCAAAATGAGCTGGTTTAAAAAAACAAAAAAAAAAAAACAAATAGTGAGATACTGGATTGTTCCTTTTGGCTTTTCTTGTCCTGTTGACAAACATCTCTCTTTTTCTTGGAAAGACCTTACAGCCTGTAAAATTTAGCATCATCTTGGTGCATTTTTTTTCCTGGAGTACTCCATTACCTAATCATTGATGGATCCCGAGTATGTCGGTGATACTTACCCAAGCTTTATGGGCGAATTTCCAAACCACAGATTAAGACTAGACCTTGGCTAAACGGCAGAATTTCAGGAAACCTGAGAGTCTTGGCTTAATAGTCTCTTAAATACAACATTAAGTACAACAGATTTGCTACATACCTTTAAGTTATTTATGTATTAGGCACATAAGAAGACAGTTTTCGAAAATGACTGAGATACTTAATAAAAATCATGTGCTGATGGGAGTGGTCTTTTCCAGGATGAGAACCGTGGAACCGAAATTAAATCTGAATGATTTTTTGCGAATTAAAATAATTTAAAGCATATGTTATTCCTCCTCACATACACCGAATCCTAATCCAACTGATGACAACATAGAGAATTCATGGAGAACTTTCATCACTTGTATCATTGATTCTGCTCGTCTCTAGAACTCTATCTGAAAGCCAGAAGAAACCACTTTCATCACAGATACAAATCAATTGTTGAAAAACACTGGTGGTGCTGCACTTATAACAGTTTCGAAAGTAAAATATTGTTTAATGATAACCTAACGGTCAAAGAGGCCTGTCGGTGTAGTGGTTAGCACATCTGTCTCACAACACAAAGGTCCTGTGTTTGTGTCCTGGGCCCACCGAGGGCGTTTTAATGTGGAGTTTAAATGTTTTTCCTGTGCTTGTGTGGGTTTCCTCTGGGTAGGCCAGTTTCCCCCTCATTTGGGTAACTGGCTTTTCCAAATTGCCCCTAGGTGTTTGTATGAATGGTTTGTTTTTGTTAGCCGTGTGATGGTCTGGCGAGCTGTTTCAGGTGTACCTTGCCTTCGCTAGGAATTGTCTGTGTTCAGCAAATGAATGAATGAATGTTGCCGAGCTTATTTACCATTAAAGTTCTACTACTATAGCAATGGAAGCTGATTGTGAAGATGTAGTATGGTTAAGCATGCTTGGAGATCTCAGCCTGTAGCGATAGAGTGCTGAGTACTATACTGGGCCAGGAGCATCTAATCAAAAGCTTGTGACTCACAAATGGCTTACTCCAGCACACCTGCTTATAGAAAAAGTACACTGAGGAGTGACCCACGTCTGTTTGAGACCAGTGAATCTTAAACACAACCCCAAATCCAAAAAAATGGGATGGCATGTTAAAATTGTTGGTATGTTTAAATTGTTTGATGTATTACCTCATTCATTTTACCGTAACAAAATAAACACTTATCTCAACTTTGATTTTTGCAACACATTTCAAAAAAGTTGGGACTGTAAAGTATTTACCACTTTTTAATTTCACCGTTCCTTCTCACAATACTTCCAAGACATTTTGGGGACTGAAGACACTAAGTGATGAAACATTTCAGGTTTTGTTTTGTCCCAATCTGCCTGCAGGTCTTAAGGTGCAACAATACGTGGCCCATCGTTGTCATGTTTGTCATTTCAAAAATTCATCACAAATTCTCTATCAGGGTCAGGTCAGGACTGCAGGAAGGCCAGGCTAGCACCTGCCCCCCTCTTCTTGCCCAGCCATGCCTTTGTATTGTGTAAAGAGTATGATTTTGTTTTGCCTAATTAAAATATGCATGAGAGTTCCTGGAAAAGATGTTGCTTCGGAATTTCACTGTACTTTTATGCATTAATGCTGCCACCACAGATGTGTAAGTCACCATTGCCAAGGGCACTGACACAACCACATAAAAGTTATAACAGTCTGATAAAATTCTGGATGCTACATTTCGTCTTTGGTCCAGAGCACATGGTATCCATTTCTTCCAAAAAAAGACCTGGAATGCTGATTTGTATGACCATGATACGCATTTTCACTATGTGATGGTCCATCTCAGACACATAGCCCAGAGGACTCGATAACGCTTCTGGACACTGTTAACATAAAGCTTTCCTTTTGCACAATCAAGTTTTAACTGACATTTATTGATGTAACCTCTTATTGTAGTAATTGTAAAAGGTTTACAAATGAATTCTGAGCCCATATGACTATATCAGATATAGCTAAATGACAAAGCTCGGAGATCAAGAGCGTTCAGCTTAGGCTTGTGCCCTTACCTTTTACACACAGACATTCCTCCAGGTTCCTTGCATCATTTAATGAACCATTTGGGGGTGAAATATCCAAATCCCTTCATTTCATTCCTTAAGGAACATTATTTTTCATCATCCCAACAGTTTTTTCACACAAATGTTGTATCTCTGTTCATCAAAGACTAGACCTTTAACGGATACTGTTTTTATACCAAATCATGACTATAATCACCTGCTGGCAACACCTGTCTCAAATCACATCTTTATTTAATTGTTTTACCTCATTACTAGTCCTAACTTACACCTGTCCCAAATATCTTTGGAATGGCTTACAGGCCTGAAAAAGCAGGAATCAATGCATATAAATAAATTAAATGAAGTTGACCAGACAAAACATGAAATATCTTGACTTCACATCATTCGCAGGGAAATACAAATCACTGAAATACAAATCAAGTAAATGTTTTTTTGTGTGTGTGTGTGTGTGTGTGTGTGTTTTTAAGTGTATGTTTTCTTAAATTTTCATTTTCCTTACTGTCCCAATTTTGCCTAGCCGTATGGGTGTTTAGTGTCATGATCCTGATCTCCATCTGTCATCAAGATTTATATAATATTAAGCAAGATAAGAGTGTCACGTCTTTACTCTTTTCAAATAAAACTAAATGAAAAAAATGTTTTACAATATGCACTCAAGGTAACATGACTAATTTCCCCCACAAAAGTCATTGTTTATACAAATAAATTGACCTCAATTTTAGCATTGTGTTATTGTGATAGGAGAACCCACGGTTGTTTACATAACAGTTTACAAAAATATTGTTTTTCATTTTCAATTTATAAAATCATATCCACATGTAAGAAAATCCCTATTTCAAACTCTGGCTTTAGGAGCTAAAGTGATCTAATGTGTGAAATAAACAATGGAAACTAAATCATTCAGATAAAAAAATCCTCTGATTTAATTTAATGGTAACATACAGAAATGAGGTGTAGATATATAATATGTAGAAATGAATATATAAGTGCTTGGAAGTATTTATTAACAATTTTCCATTTATTTTTTGTTATCTGAAGGTTGCACCTATCTAAAAACAATGAAAATCCACAGCTAGAAATATGATTGCCACTTTACCTGGTGGTGCTTGGCCTTAAAAATACAATGGAAAATGCTAAAATTCTGATCACTGTGTGTTTCACTTCACACATAGACTCAGTCTGACTTTTCCGATTCTGTCAAGTTTCAGCTTATTCATGTTTCATTACTGAGCCATCTCTCCAATGCACCTGCTGACAGGGTAATCCTGTCCTGACTAATGTCTTAGGAGATGCCCAGAGATGGGCCCAGCCAGCTCTGAAGTAATGTAAAGCCCATTTGCTTGTTTTGGAGCTGCCAGGATTTTCCTTTGGTCTAATACACAGCAACCTTTGATCCTGCAGTAACACCCACTGTTTCATCAACCAAGTAATAAAAGTTGACCACAAAACTATGCTTTCAATCCATTGCTAAGATGATTGATCTTCATTTATTATTTCTGTCTTTACTGGTGTCTGTTTAATGTTTAAGAGGTATATTTTATGTTTGTAAGTGTCTGTGGCCCAGATTCACACGTCTATCCTATTAATGGTTGTTTTGGTGGTATTGACCATGTAGTTGTTGGATAGAACTACATCTGGCATTAAACTGTGGAACTGTTGATTCACAGCCCTGCTGAAAATTCAAACTGTAAAGCATTAAAATATCCCATTAAAATGACCAAAATTACCCTTGTGGGGACAATCAACTAGCTGGCATATTAGAATATTTTTCTCTGTGGCAAAAGCATAAGAACGCATTGTACTCTGATACTGTAAATGCCTTGCCAGAAACAAAATCAATTAATGCTCTGTAGGTTTTGGCTTATAAAAGTCTTGATGTCATATTTATTCTTCCACTCAGAAGGCCAATGGCTAAGTGAAACAGAAGAGATTCCCTCTTTATTTCTGTTATTATTGCCATTTTTGGTTTATATTCCTCCCTCAGTGCGCAGGCAGACCACAAAGGTTCGAATCAGTGCTATTGGAGACACCATCACACTGAGGTTCCTGCAGCCTCACATGGACACTAAGCTGGAGGGTTACATCATGGGCTACGGCAGCAGCTTGTTCTCCAAACAGTTCATCCAACTCCCTGAAGATGGGGAACCATATGAAACTGAACTTGGTAAAAACCTCCAAATCTCTCTCTCTCTCTATCTCTCTGTCTCTTAATTTTTCTCCATCTGTCTCTTGGTCTCACTTTCTTTTTTCACTTCTTAAGATGCTGAACCAAAATATTTAGTTGCAGTACAGCCAGTCCAAGGAGAAGAGGTGAAGAAACAGTGTGCAGGTAAACAAAAGTACTATGACTGGAAAGAGATGTAATTCACACATAGCCCACAAAATGCTATGTTAGTCCATTGTTTCAATTACGTTCATATAATTAAGGTGAGTACATGCATTTATAAATCCTTTATTTTTTAGGAAAGGAGGCTCTTGAAAAGCCTCTGCATCTGGTGATTGGCTCTGTGACCTCGACCTCAGTTATGCTGTCCTGGGGCACACTGGTAAATACCCTTTCCACTGAAACCAACCTGGATGACTGCCTTGAGGATGGGTAAGACTGGGTGTTTATATATATATATATGTGTGTGTGTGTGTGTGTGTGTGTGTGTGTGTGTGTGTGTGTGTGTGTGTGCTTTGTCTGTGTTAGAACACTAGAACCCTGCCAGATATTTGGTTAGACTTTTGACAGAGGACATGAAGCAGTACCAGTAACTACACCATCCAAAACTATCAGAATATTCTCATAGAGTTCCAGTCTGTATACTCTTATAGTTAAATAGCCGGGGATACAGACATGAAAAACTTTGGAATGTGACATGTCTCTGTTGTAGATATTGCAGGTGTAGAGCTATAAAGACATGAACTGTATAACACACACACACACACACACACACACACACACACACACACACACACACAATCTTGTGTGCTCTTTGTTCAAGCTGGTGGAAAGCTTTACGTCAGTCTGTTCTGTTTAACCAATCTGATCCTCTTGGCGTCCAGTATAATCCATAGAGAAGGACTGAGAGTCAGTAAAAGTACAACTCTTTCCAGCAGCTTAATCAATTATAATCACTGGGAATTTCAGCTTTTGCACTACATTTCAGACATAAAACCACATCCAGGCTAATCACTGCCATATCACTGCACCACTGGCTAATTTTGTCTTTTTGGAATCTCTAGTCACTACACCGTACGCTACCGCGAGAAGGAGCCCAAAGAGAAGTGGCACTATCAGACATGTCCCACCACTGATACAATCATTAACCAACTCAAACCAGATACACCATATGAGTTTGGGGTACGAGCTGAGTCTGACGAAAGCAATGGAGCCTGGAGTCCTCCAGTAATCCACAACACAGCTGGTATGTCATGACAACAAAGCATTAAAAATTTTAACATGCAAATCACGAGCCTCAAATCTGCCACGGACTTTAACTTTAACAAGAATAATGTGCCTCTTGTGTTCTTCTATTCTGTTCTATTTTTATAATATATCTACAGAGTTGGGGTCTAATGCGATGCCCAGATCTGTATCTGTATTTGTTTTGCACATTAAATAGTACTCCACTGGGTTTGCGTCCCGGGCCCGGGGCATATCTGTGTGGAGTTCTCTTTGTGCTTGTGTGAGTTTGCTCCAGTTTCCTCCCCCAGTCCAAAAGACATGCACATTCGTCTAATGAGCTGTTTAAAATTGCAAAGCTGCAAGTGTGAGTGTGATTGGTTGTGTGTGTTACCCTGCAATGGTCTGGTGAGCTGTTCAGGGTGTACCCCACCTTCGGCCAGTGTTGGCTGAGATATCCAGCATGCCCACGACCCTAACAGGATTAAGCGATTGGGAAAATGAGTGAGAGAGTGAGATTTAAACCCAAACTGGGCATGCCCAGTGGTAAAAAAAAAAAAATGCTGGTATTATCCAGGGATCAGTATATAAAGAGAATAGTGTCTGCATTAGTTCTAGGCAACGATGTTTGTCTTGCTCTCTCGCTTTGGGTTTAGCTTAAGTGACACTCTGGGATACACCAACTGGACACATTTGGGTGAATCTATAATGCTGGAAATGGCTGACAGTGTCGGGAATATGCATTTATTTTTATTTTTTATTTTTTTGCCACCTGCTAGCTCAGCTGATTTAAGCTTATGTATATAATTGTACTACTATATATATATTGAGTCACTACAATGCACTTGAAATTTACATGTAGGAGTCATGTCATTGATGAATTCCATTCACAAAATCAACTTTAAAACCAAGAAAAAAGTTTTATCGCCACCCTACTGCTAACTGCTCATGAGACTAAATGATGAAAAACACTTTTCCTGTCAAAAATAAATCACAATTTAAACATACAGTTATGCTTTATCCTCTTGAGACCCCACTGTCCTTATATGAGGATTATATTTCTCCCAATTACACTGTATGTATGTCCTTGTAAGACCCTCATATGAGGGTCGTCGGGTATTACAGTTGTGCCAAACTTCTTTCTGTTTGAAAATGTTGATAAACTTTAATAGTAAGTATCAGAAGCGTTGCAGAGAAGTGACAAGACACACAACATTACTCTTTGGGTCTTAGGAGGTTAAAGGTGTATGCTAAATAAGTTCATGCATTAGCCTTGGACACTTAAAGCTTTGGTTACTAGCTGAAGCACGGATTTTCTGCAAAGAGGTTTTTAGCATAATACAAACATACCTGTGTTTTAGTGTGTGTCTAATGTCCATTTACGGTGTTCTGTTCGGATTATTTTTAAGGAAAAAATGTAAATATGTTCCTGAAATCCCGGCTGATCAAATCTCATGCTGTCACAGAACCGGAGTTTAATGCGAGTATGAAGTGACTTCATCATGCGAACAATGAAAATTCTATTCCCTCTATACTGGTCCCTCTACACTGGTGACAGTTCCTCAACCTCAGCTGCATCGCTCGATTTCATACTTGGTGGTTTTATTGATGAAGCTACTATTTTTGTTTGTAACTGCCTGTATTAGTTTCGACCAATTATAGTGAGTTTTATTTCCCCAAATATAAACCACTGTGACAACCACAAGGCAGTTAATATGAATCTGTAAATGCATACAGTACTGAATGTTCATGTCAAAATACATGGCTATCCTTGTCTTTTTATCTCAGATCTGACCAATTAGTCACACTGAATAAAAAAGTAAAAACCTCCCAGTTGAGCACAGTGTCCTGGTAGTGATTCATAGCATCGGAGTGCCGGTCCATTATGAGACGCCCTGTGAACCTTTCTGGCTAAACATTCAAACAAACAAGCAACAAGCAACAGCAGCAGCATCTTGTGTGCTTTCTATTCAATGTGTATTGGTGTGCATTTAGAACACATTATCAGAATAACAGATGTGTCCAGAAATAAGGGGGATTACTGTATCAGAAACAGTGTATAGTGTGCTCATATCATTTTCTGAACCACTTTATCCTTTGTTAGGGTCGCGGGGAGGCTGGAGACCATCCCAGCCAAATTCAGGCAAAGGCAGGGTACACCCTGAACAGCTTACCAGACCAGTACAGGGCCAACAGTCACACATAATCATTCACACTCACATTCACACCTAGAAGCAATTTGGAAGAGCCAATTAGCCTATTGTGCATGTCTTTGACTGTGGTAGAAAACTGGAGTACCCAGAGGAAATGGGTGGAACATGTGAACTCCACACAGGAATGCACAGGCACGGGCCTCAAATACAGGATCTTCTCACTGTGAGGCAGATGTGCTAACTACTACGCCTGTACAAGAGTGGTGGGGTTTTTTTTGTTTTTTTTTTACCGCTAATATCTATAAAATATTTTAGAATTTTTGTTACCGAATAAACACCTATAGTCCCACACTAAAAGCACATTAACTCTACACTTGACTGTCACTGTCTACAATGATTAATAAATTCAAATAAAATGAGTGAGATTAAAATAAAATTCACATTTTAAAATTTAATTTAACATTTTAACTGACTAATGATGCAATGTTCTCTTTTCTAAAAAAAAACAAACAAAACAAAAACGTTACAGATATAGACATTAATATCCCACTAAACCCTGAGAACCTTCTGACGCCTAAGGTAAGTCTGTCATATGCAGTTTTTTCCCCATCTATCTTCTCTTGTCTTTCTTTCTCTCTCTTTTTCTATTTTTCTTTATAAGTCTAGACCTCTGTCTCCTCCAGAAACCCACAACTGAAGGCTCTGAAGTTTTCTCCACTTCAGTGCCTGGTATGATATTTTCTTCATCATGGAAGCATTAACAGAAATTTTAATATTAATCAAATATCTGATACACTGTGATACGCTTCACTCTCTAGCTCTACACATGACTGAGAGCAGGCCAACTTCCCTTCTCAGACATCCAGAGCCCCCTCCTACACAGAGGATGACTCAAGGTAATGTTTGCTTTTAATTACTTCTTCATTTGTGAAAGTCTCAGAGACCATGTGATTTTAAAAAACACACCTTCTCTTGTATACTTTCTGTTGTATATTTTTAATATTTTTTAAAACAAGAATATACAGAATGCACAATTCATACAACTTGTTCATTCATTCATTAATTTTCTAAGCCGCTTCATCCTAATTAGGGTCACGGGGAGGCTAGCACCCATCTCAGCTGACTCTGGGCGAGGGCGGGGTACACCCTGAACAGCTCCCCAGGCCATCGCAGAGCAACACACACACACACAACCATTCACACTCACACTCAGGGGCAATTTGGAACAGCCAGTTAGCTTACTGTGCATGTTTTTGGGCTGTGGGAGGAATCCAGAGTACCCACGTGGAGAACATGCAAACTCCACACAGAAACGAACTCGCCGAGCCCGGGAATCGAACCCAGGCCTTTTTGCTGTGAGGCAGACGTGCTAACCACTGCACCACCGTGCTGCCCCGTACAACTTATTAACCTAATAAATACACAAAAATAAAGACCATTTCCACCCACTCAGGATCTGTGAGGTGCAAAAATATAGAAATGCAAAGCATCCACAGTAGATGTAGAGCATATATGTTATACCATATATAGGATTATATCCCATCTACATTGATGACACAGAGCCAACTCATTGAACAACAGCAGCAGATAGCTTAGCATATAGCTAGCATAGCTACACTTTTCCATGCCAGAATCACTAGCTGCTCTGGCAACGACCTCCCTATTTGCTTATTGTATGCTTAGAAAGATATGCAGGCAATCCTGCAGGGTACAAGGGCTTCATATTCCAATTCTCACTGTACTTTTGAAACCAAGGAAAGACCTCATAATAAATGAAGATTGCACACTTTATCACCCTGCTGGCTGACAAAGCACTAGCATAACAGCTGAGCTCACACAGCACCCTATGAACAGCTTTCCTTTAGTAGTCTTTGACCACTTTCTTGAGGGCAATGAGATAAGTGAGACATTTCTCTCCCTTAAGCAAGGGGACCTGAGCTCTTCTGAGCTTGCCGATCCTCCTGTACAATATCAACCAGAAGAGATGTAATGAGCCAGCACTCAAGGCCACTTACCTCCACAGACACACATTATATCTTTGCTATATGATGCAAAGTTCCTTCCTGAGCTGGCCTACTGAAAAGACCAAGCCCCTCACAACTACCTCACTCAAAGGTCCATTCATCTGTATAACATATGTTGGAATTGAGTTGGAGTAAGAATCACAGTTATTCAAGACCCCAGTTGAACCATGAACAAGCCTTCATGCCCCACTCCCACATGGTGAGTCCACCCATGATTGTCTCTCCCCAGAAACTTGTGTTACAGGTCCAGATCAAATACTCAGGATGTCTGTTCCTTTGCAGCACTGATTGACTCCATACACATCACACTATATGAACCTGAACTATCTTTGGAGCAAAATATATCTGGGACAAAAACAAGACAGCTCCTCACACGAAGAACACCATACATAGGTTGAAGGATGGTGGTGGCATCATCATGCCATGGGCCCCTAGTTAAGATAGAGGGCTCCAAGCCCCAATCTGTTTTGGCACAAAAGCTGGAGGCCTCTGTTAAACAGTTGAGGAAAAAGAAAATGTTCTCATTCCAACTTAGTAACAACCCAAAGCACATATCCGAGTCTACAAAAAAACAGTTTCAGAAAGCAAGGATCAATGTTTTGGAATGGCCAATTCAGAGCCAAAATCTAAATCCTATTTAACATTGTACAGAAAGACGACTGGGCAAAGGAGATACCCTTGCAAGCTGAAAGTTCTTGACCATATTTGCAAGGAAGAGTGGATTAAAATTGCCACATAAACATGTGCAAATTTGGTGGACTTTTATTTAAAAGGAGTGCTGTATTATAAGCAATGTGGTAACATGCAGTAACAAATGCATTCATTATGAATTATTCTGGGGCAGTGGTGGCCCAGTGGTGGGGTGCTGGATTGCTGATCTGTAGGTCAGGGGTTCAAGCCCCACTATCGGTGGGTTGTCACTGCTGTCCCCCCAGTGCAGCTAACTGGGTTATTAAAGGCCGGCCCTGTCTCTCACTGTCTATGGTGAGGGACATGTAAAAGAACCATTGCTGATTTTCGTCAAGAGTAGGCTGCATAACCGTCAGTGTGTTTCTGTCCTGCGATGGCCTGGCGAGCTGTCCAGGCTGTACTCTGCCCTTGCCCAGAGTTGGCTGAGATGGGCGCCAGCCTCCCCGCGACAAAGGATTAAACGGTTCAGAAAATGAATGAATGAATGAATGAATGAATTATTCTGACAAAATCTTCTTAAATATGCTTCACAAATATAAAAGTATTATAAGCCTACTGACAACCAAGTACACCAACTTAAACTGCTGGCGAGCTCATCCAGCCCCTCTCTGGAAGCAGTGAACTGGAACACCCTTTGTCATGTAGGGAAACAGGAAAAGCCCTGGCACAGAAATCTTCTGCTCTCAAAAAACATCACTCTTACTGCAGCCAAGATGTGATATTTCTCCATAATGATGTGGAAGCATATGATGGCAGGTTACAGTGGACTAATAGTGTAAAGCAGAAAGAATGTGTATCTTGGCTATTTTTCTAATATAAGTATTTTGTCATAAACCTGTTGTAAAACCATTATTGCGCAATCTAGTTCAGTGTTCCTCATAGGAATCCTTCTTTTCTATACGTTCACACACTTTTCTCCACCTGTCTTGCTTTGACATGACAGTGACACTGATGTAGTATTAGAAGGACTTGTTCAAGGAGTGCTTGGGTGGTGTAATGCAGCTTCCGCTTCTTTATTTTTGATCCTATTTCTGGAATGTTCCACCTATTAAATATAATTTTACACCCTATTACTACTTTATGGAACTTAATGCCCTTGTTTTTCCTCTTCATTTCACTCCTGTCCTCCAGACTGCCAGTCTATTCAATGATAGTTCAGTGAGGTGGTTTTGGTTTAGAAAATGGAAAATCTGCTATTATCTCTTTCATCTGGAACTTTCCGTAGAACCTGGGGGTTGAATACTTATACAAACGGCATTGTTCAGAATTGCTGGATCTTTGCCTTCTTTATCCAGATCCAAGAATTTTCTTCACAGATCCTTTTGATTTTCGATTGTAAACAGATGGAACAGGGAGACAAATCTCCCTTCTACTGGTTTCTGGCTTCTGATGGTACTGATGGTAAAAACTAGGACATATAAAGAATAAATATATAATAAATATAGTGTATATAATAATATATCATAATAATCTCCGACTTTTCTGCTTTCTACAGCTGTGTTGTGTGTGAAAAATTGCCATGCCCATGCCAGAGTCACAATTTACACACACTTTCTTCATTCTGTTGTTTGATGTGAACAATATTTATAGCTGTTGATCTTGATCTGCATGATTTTTTGCATTGTGCTGCCACCACAAGATCGGCTGATTGGGTGCAGGTGCACAGGTGTTCCTAATAAAGTGGATGACGGGAGCATATACAGTGTAAATGAAGTTTACATTCACACATTAAGAACATGAATGACTTGGCAACATTAGGGCTTTCAGAAATTTCCTTGAATTCTTCTTTTTCCATTTCAGAATAAATGTACAACATCTTTAATAAAAAAACAAACAAAAAAAAAACAAACAAACAAACAAGAATTTGGTGCACGGTTTTTAATTTCTTTTGGGTTCTATGAAATCAACACATGGTCAAAATTATACTTACAGGATCAAAAATATACATACATCCACTTATATTATTATTATTATTCAATGCTGTTAAAGGTTAAAGAAATGTTTGAACACAGCTGGTAGCTTGTTGTGCCAAGATAATATAGGACTTGTGTGACAGCACTCACTGGACTGGAAAACAAACAGAACAATATCAAGGTCCTGGTTGCTCGGTGCAGATCTGAGAAAGAGGATTGAAGATTTCAACAAGTTAGGAATATCACTTAGAGTCATTTCTAAACAACTGCAGATTCCAAGTTGATCACTTCACACTGTACTTAAGGACATGTTATGGTAAGGTGTAGTGACTTGCGCAAAGGTTTGAAGAAGACCAAAACTGTTGCCCTCAGCTAAGAGGAAATTGGCTTGGATGATAAGCCAAAACCCAGGAACCATGAAGTCACAGTCCTGCCATGAACTGGAAACTGCTGGAACATCACTGTCACTGTTAAAAGACAAGGGATTTTTTTACATCACCTTTGACTTTTGAGGTTGCTTTTCAAGAAAAAAATTCCTGCTTATTTAACTGAAGTCTGAAGTGATCACAATGACAAAAAAAAAAGCCTTCTGGAAGAAAGTGTGCTAGTGTTCCACAGTGACCATTGGTATGTACGTAGGAAAAAGAGAAGAATATAACCCCAAGAGCACTGTAAGAAGTGTTAAGCATGTTGGAGGTGGCATCGTGCTCTGGAACTGGTTTTCTGATATTAGAACCGGTGCACTGTACAGAACGGTACAGAAAATGAAAAAGGAGAACTACCTCGGAGTTATTCATCAAAACCTCAAACCTTCTCACGGGAGAGAGGAATGGCATACATTCACTTTCCTGTCACTCACAGTGATCACCAGCCAATCATGGGCATCTGTGAACTCATTTGTAGGAAGGGGTGGATAACACTTTCCCCCCGAGTGTGTTAGGCTGCCTCCAAATATGCATGCACAGCAGTTCGAAAAGAGGCGGGCGATAGCATTGCATGTCATGGAGGGGTCATGTGCATGCTTACGGCCCTCACTGAATTATGGGGGGATTGGTTATGACTAAATTAGGGGAAAAGTGGATGGGGGGCCTCAAACCTTTAGAAACTTGGTCACACTAGGGTGTTCCAACAGAAAAATGGCCACAAATACACAAATCTGGTTGTGGAATGGATAAAGCAGGCTAACATTATGGTTTTGGAATGGCTCTCCCAGAGTCCTGACCTCAATATTCTGCCAGATGCTTGTTGATGGCCATCTGAGGTGGAGCACTGATTCATTCATTACTTTATTCATTCATTCATTTGCCAAGCCGCTAAATCCTACTAAGGACGCAGAGAGGCTGGAGCCTATCTCAGCCGACTTTGGAGTTCAGTCCATCACAGGGCCAACACACACAACTAATCACAAACACATTCATACCTAGCATTCATACCAATTTGCAACAGCCAATGTGAGGCGGTAAGGTGATGTTGGTTTAACCCAATATTACGTGTGCTGAATGTATTTGTCCCTGTATATAGAATTATGACCATGTGTTGCTTTCAGAAAAACTAAAACATGTATAATTACACTTGTGCACCACATTCTTGTTATTTTTATATTAAAGGTGCATGTTGTACAATCATTTCACTGCAGAAAAACAACTCTAAAAAAATCACTGAAGGGCAAATATTGCCATGTTATCCATGTCCATAATGAGTGTATGTAAATGTTTAAAAGCAGCTGTGGTCACTAGTGAAAATGCTCAGTTTGTTAGCATTTAGATAGGGACATAGAAAGAGATCTAGATCTTGAATAATAAATATTAAATAGGTAACTTTTTTTGTTTTAAAAGAAAACGGTCCACTTAACCTTGCATGACTGCTGAACCCATCAAACCATTTAACCACAGTACGCACTTACCAGAGCAAACTACCTACCCGGACCTCCCAAGGTCCTGCTGAATTTAAACACTGCACATACATGTTGCCCCATGTTATACACCATCCAAGATCAGGACTCTTTCCATAAATGCTGAAGGACTCTGGCATGCATCATTCGATTTAGCCTTATAGGGAAACACCTATCCAGTCATAAATATAAAAATAAAAAATATTGTCGATGTGGACATGTTAAGACACCAGTCTTAGTAAAACACTCGAGGTATTATTTTCATTCAAACTGTTAACTGAATCAAATGACCAATTTCCTTTAAGTATGTCAATTATCTGAAACTTTCTGTTTATTTTTTATGTTTAATTGAAATGTAAACATTCAAATGAGTTTATAAATAGCTAATAATGTCTCATTAATAATGTCTCATGTTCTCTTTCCTACAAAAAATATAGATAAAGACATTCATAAACCACTGAAGCCTAAGAACATTCTGAGGGAAAAGGTAAGTCTGTCATATGCTGCAGGTTATTTTCCACCCGTCTTCTCTTGTCTTTCTTTCCCCTCTTTTTTCAGTTTTTTTTAAGTCTATACTTCTGTCTCCTACAGAAACCCACCATTAAAAGCCCTCAAGTTTTCTCCACCTTAGTGCCTGGTAAGATGTCTTCACCTTTTGTAAAAAAAAAAATAATAATAAAAATAATAATAATAAAAAAATAAAAAAAGGGAAAATGCTCAACATGTCAACAACATGTGCACAGCTCAACCCATCGTGACTCAGAGCAGGCCAGTTTCCCTCCTCAAACACCCAGAACCTAATCCTACACAGAGGACAATGAAAGGTAATAAAAATGATAATGGATGATTTTGTTTTGGATTGCTTAAACATCTGTGAAGTTCTCACAGACCACCTGATTTTAAAAATTCTTTTTGGCATTTTTACATGATCTTAATTTTTTTTCTCCACCAGTTTTCTTTCACATGTAAGATTTTTTCTCAGTCAGAGTCAGTCTGTAGAACACAGTGCTAAAGAAATCCCCCCAAAATTCCAGCAAAGTTTCTACTGTGCCTGATGCAGAAAAGGGGCACTATTCTCATAGGTACCCAGGTGTGGTACAGCCGTATGTTGGGTCCTTTTAATTGAATTATTTATTTTTCATTTGGTTGAATGATTGATGATAATTGTAACCCATCACATCGTATAAAGTATTAAGTCACACGGGCCAGTTTGAGCTTTGAGAAAGAGAAAGGCTGCAGCCCCAAAAAAAGAAAAGAAACAGTTGTCAGAAATAAACCTGCAAAGAAAACAAAGAAATTGACTCGGTTAGCTTGCAAGAAGATAAATTTTCGGTTCTAGTGGGTGTTGCCACCTTTATAAATCCTGACCACGCCCACTCTTCTTTTTATCAGTGCTGTTATCTGGAGAAAACTTTAGGAATGTAATTATTACACCCATTCATGAGCCATTCGAACTTGCTTGGTAAGTTTTAGATGAATTTCCCCAGTTTAGAAAATGTGTAGATTTTCTGCATCTGGTAAAAAAAAAAAGGAGGGGGGGGGTGTTGTACATCAACCTATTTCTAGTTTTTGATACTAGAAATCTGCATAAATAGTACAAATAACTGTTGGTATGATTCTTTCAATGTATTTGAATAATTTCGTGGTGATACTTTTAATATAGAGTGGTGGTTGCTAAGGACTTTTAAAGTTAATTGGTTCTTTACTTTCATCTTTTTATCCATTTTGAAATTACTGAGTTAGAATTATAGAAATATACATAACTCATATAGCCCAACATGCGAATTAATACCTGATTTGGCGATGGGTCACAAATAATGCATAGCAAGATCTCATATTCATATTATTATTTCACCACACAGGCTTTCTTGGTGTGGTGTGCTAACCACTGCACCACCATCCTGCACTTTATACACACACACACACACACACACACACACACACACACACACACACACACACACACACACAGTCTCGTGTCCATAACTT
>JAQMYF010000012.1:44846860-44865443 GCA_030014195.1 Neosilurus mollespiculum | reverse complement strand
TCTCTCTCTGTGTGTGTGTGTGTGTGTGTGTGTGTGTGTGTGTGTGTGTGTGTGTATATATATATATATATACACACACACTGTATTCCAGAAAAGGTGTGACAGGGCAACAAAAGGCTAAAAAGTTCAGTTCAATAAATGATTTCTGAGATCCATGCACATCTCTTTCCACTTTGTAAACTGATCAATCATGGAGACAAATTTCCCTTTTAATAGGTTGTACTGACCAGAATACATCTTGATTGCATCAAACTGCACTGACACAGCACGGGTGTAGCCAGGAATTAATTTGGGGGTCAGACGATTTTAAACATGCTAAATGAAATCAAAGTTTGATCTGAACAGTAAGATTAAGTGTGTTATGTACTTTGAGCGCGTGCCAGACAGTAGCATGAGCAATAAGGGCATGAGTTTTTTTACACCATAATTTACTGTAAGACACAATCTAACTTCAACCCATCCTGTCACATTAATAAATTTTTTTCTGTAAGTTTCACTGAAAATGTTTAAAGTAAAATTGCAAGTAATATTGAAATTCTGTACTGAAAAACCAGACCTATGTTTTTTTCCCTGCACCCATTCTGTCACATTAATAATCTTAATCTTAATGTCCCTGATCTCAGAATGTAGATAGCTGCATTACAAATAGAAATGTAAAAAAATATGATTCTGTTAGCAGTTTTCTTTTTTCTTCTGTAGCAGCCAGTAGGCAATAACATTTAATTAATAAACTAACCAGCTATACCTCTGGGTCAAAGAAAACGGGCCATGCATAGAATTTAGTGTGCTGTAACCAAGTATGAACATTTTTTTATTACACTTTGGGGGCAGAAATTTGTTGTGTCTACACTGTTTTCTTTAATCTGATCAAAGAACATGAAAACATTTGCACTTGACTGTGATTGGCTGTGTTGTTTCATGAAATGAGAACGGTTACTAATGTCTACGTATGTAAAACACAAACTGTGTAACCAGACTTCATGAGAATCTCTTTTTTCACATACAGATACTCATAAACCGCTGAAACCTGAGGACTTTCTGAAGCCTAAGGTAAGCATCTTATGCAGTAAGTTATTTTATACCTCTGTTTCTTTCACTTGTTCTTTCCCTTAATTTTTCTTTATAAGTCTGGACCTCTTGCTCTTACAGAAACTCATCACTGAAAGCCCTCAAGCTTTTCCCCCCTCAGTGCCTAGTAAGATTTTTTTTATTAATTTATTAAAAAAAAAACATTCTCCATTCATAAAAATATTATTTTTAAATTATCAGATTTCTGATTCACTGTGATATGGTCCACTCTTCAGTTCTACCCACCGTAACTCGAAGCAGACCATCGTCCCTCCTCAGGCACCCAGCACCCCCTCCTATACCAAGGGTAACTCTAGGTAATGAAAATTATAATATCAGCTTTTACATCTGCAGATGTCAAATTTTTTAAGTGTTCTTTTCTATATTTTTTCACTTGTCTCAATTTTTCTATTGTATTACTTTTATATAAAAAATCCAGGAATGCTTTTGTCTGTATTGAATTTTTTTAATGATTTGCATGCTATAATGGTTATCAGTGTATCAGTATCTGATCTTGGTTGTGCTTGTTGAAAGAGCTCTGTGCTCTGTTTTCCAGTGAAATGATCAGTCTTTCCTTTTGACACTTTTTTGTTTTTTTTTTCATAACCAAATATAATACTAATGAAATACTGCACAGCTGATGAAGTATGTAGGAGTATATACAATAATATACACTTAGTGGGCATGTTATTAAGGATACATACATACCTTGCACCTATAGTAATTGACCATTTTGTCAAGTATGACTACCCTATAGAAGTATTGTGTAGGTATAAAACTTCTCACTCTGTTTCAACCAAGCAATCAGTAATGGAAAACCCCTGTTATCCCAGTTCATATGTACACAGCACTCTCCACCTGAAGAACTGGGTTCCTCTGGGTCCCACTTGGTGAACGTCAACATGGAGCCATCAGACCAAAACCAGACCAAAATCTCTTATGTCTGTTGGGTTAAGAGACAGTATGTCAACCAAGCCCAGTCAAAAAGTGATTGATTATTATTTATTTTCTTTAGCTTTGTCCCTTCATTTAAGACCACAAGTATTTCGATCTATAGGTGTAGGATTATCCCACATTTCAAAGGTAAATTTAAAAAAGGTTAGACATAAACAAATTAATATTTGCACAAACGAAACTTCATTTTGGGGCAGCCGTAGCCCAACGCTTAGAGAAGCGGCTTTGGGACCGAAAGGTTGCTGGTTCGATTCCCGAACCAGCAGGAAAAATTTGTGGTGGTGGGGGAGTGATCTGCACCTTCCCTTCCTCCACCTTCGTGGCTGAAATGCCCTAGAGCAAGGCACCTAATCTCCTACTGCTCTCCGGGTGCCTCCAATGTGTGTGGCAGCCCACTGCTCCGAGTGTGTGTGCTCACTTTGGATGGGTTAAATGCAGAGGCAATAATTTCCCTTGTGGGATTAATAAAGTAAAGCAAAAAAAATTAATACAGTTTATATTCATCATTATTTGCACATTTGAAACTTAGTGAGGCAGGAGACACGGTGCTAAGGTCTGTTGGTAGCCCAGCTTGAGCACCTAAAGCTTGAAAAACTTAATGTGTGGTTACAATAAGATGGAGCTACAGCATACACAGCTCGAAGATTATCGGACGAGCTAAGGGAAATGTTTCCGGATCAGTTGATCTCAGTGCATAACGATTTTGGGTGGCCGGCTTGTTCCCCTGACCTCACCCCTTCTGATTTTTTTTCTGTGAAGTGACCATATCGACCCCAAACTTTTGTAGCCCCTATGGTTACTTTTCAGCAGGAGATAGTCGCTGTTCCATCCGACATGACCCGTCAAGCCATGGCGGCCTTTAGAAATTGACCCAAGCAAGTAAAGACAATGACGGAAACTATTTGGAGGATGTGACCTTTAAAACCAGAAATTAAAAACATGAAAAACTCTACTGAAGTTTCATGTGTGCAAATAATGTTTTGATTATCTTTACCAATTTTTTTTTTCATTACTGAAATGAGGTAGGATTTATTGGGTCACCCTGTACTAATGATCCAAAATTCTTAGAGGAAAGATTTCTATAGGTTTTCCAGATAAAATAAGGGTCACTGTAAGGTATCAATACCTATTAAAATGCCCACTGTGTATGTTTAATACTCCTTACGATACATCAAAAATTCACAAGCCATGATGGATCTTTTTCTACTTGATCTTGATCCTGGAATTTTTTTTCCCCTCAGGTTTACTTTCATTCTCAGCTCTCACTTTGACGTAACAAGGAGACAAAGTTCTGCTTACTAGTGGACTTTTAGTGCATAATGTTTTCTTAAGTTTAGCTCTGAATTATTAATTACATAAAGGTAGATGATACATGTTCACTTGCATGTACAATTATATGAAGATACATAAAATGGATGACAAAAAACAAACAAACAAACAAAAAAAACCTCCAAAGATACCAGTGAGCTTCACACTCAGTGCCATATCAGAAGACATTGACTACATCAAATGATTAAACTGTCAAAGACGTCTCCATATTTATTCAGAGTGATTTGAACAACAGGCAACTTCAACTCCTTTTAGAAGTGGAAATTTGTCTCCCAACTACAGACTCAAAGCTGAATATTCCGAAAAGTCAGTACATGCATACTGTCTCTCACTGTCTGATGCACCATTGGCACACACACACACACACACACACACACACACACACACACACACTATAAGGAAACACTGTCATATTTCTTCTTTGAACAGGAACAGGAAGCGATGGCATAAGAACTTCACATCCTTCAGAAGATTCATTGTTCTTGACCGAGACCCTCACCTCAACTCACACACCACTGAGTAATTTAAAAACCCCTAATCTCGTTCAAACTCACCATTCTACAACTCCATCTCATACAGTTACAACCCAACATCCACTTCACACAACCCGGCCCCAACTGACTACAGGCAAACACACCCTGTTCAACACACCCAAAACACAATCCAACTCAACCAAAACTGTTACCACAACAACCAAAACTAGCACAGTCAAGGCTCAACTTAACTTAAACGAAAAGAAAAGAACCCAACTCCACCACACATTTCAACTTCAACCCGAATCCAGCACAACCAAATTCCAATTTAGCACATCCACATTCCAGCTGAATACAACCCAGTTCCAACGACACACAACCAAATTCCCTCTAAGGACACCCAAGCTTAAGTCACTTCAAAGTTATACAATTCACCCTCAAAATACTATGAATCAGTCCCTACACAGCACAACAAAAGGCCAACTCAAAATGAACAAAAAAACGTTTACACTTGACCCCACCACAACTCAATCCCTACAACATGTATTTCAACCTCAATATACCACAACCCATTCCCAACCCCATATACCTTATCTTAAACCCACTACAACCCAAGCTCAACTGCTCACAACCCAATCTCCACCTATCAAAACTCGATCCCAGCCTCACACAGCTCAACCTCAACGCAACACAAAACAGTTTCAACCCCACACAACCCAGCCCCAAGCCAGTGCAATACAGTCTTTACCACACATTCCCCAACCCCAATCTATTGCAACCCAGTCTCGACCCCACACAACTCAATCTCAAACTAATACTGTAAAACACTCCCCAATAACAAGCCTTCTCCAATTCAACAAAATACAGTCTCAACCCCACACAGCACAGCCACAGTCAACAGCAACCCAATCTCAACCCCACTCAACTCAATTCAAAATGATCCCAGTAAAACATCCCACAAGAACAGCTCAAACCCCACTCAACAGAATCCAGAAAACAGTTCAACCTAAACTAACCACAAGTCAATCCAAACCAACTGAACACCTGCCACAATCCCAAACAAAAACAATGCAACCCAAACTAACCACAAGCCAATCCAAACCAACTGAACACATGCCAAAATCCCAAACAAAAACAGTGCAACCCAAACTAACTACAACCCAATCAAAATCAGGAAAAAAACAACAGAAGTTTAGAGCACCCCAATCCCACAGAGCAAAGCCCCAACCAACCCCAACCCAGTCCAATAAAGTTAAGTACCAACCTGAATTCAAGTACGATCAACAGCCTGTCACCAATCAACATCACAAAAATATAATCAAGCCAAAATTTACACATGAACCCAATGCTTATTACCAATCTAACACAACATTTGAGGGGTTAAAAACTACTGAATTCCAACAACAACCCAACCATCACCCAACAAGTGCTACAATAGAACATTTTAAAACCAACACACTGCAAAATAGTAAAACTGAGCTTATTCACATGAGTGAGCCAAAGAAACCTGTAGAAACACCTTCAGAAATATCTAGCACCCCCAGCATGCCTTGGGGTGAAAAGAAGCCGGTCAACAAGAAGCTCCCAGTCAACACTATGGGTAAATTCTCCTGTTGCTTACTCATCACTTATTTTGCTGTATTTAAAATAAAGCATTTATTGAAATCTGTACAAGCATAGTGTATAAGGATAGTGCTTATCTTATATGTTGTGACCTCTGAAAATTATTTAACCCTTGGCAAAGAATATCACCCCACTTAGAGGACATTCACCCAGCTTTTCAAATATGACACAAAGCAATTTTTGTTTAAGAGCTTCAGGAAACTTACTTAAAATTAATTAAAAGAAAAGAAAAATATAAAATCAACAACAACAACAACAACAAAATTAGTACTTTGTTGCTCATCATGCCTGAATTCTTTGAGGCATAGACTTCAACTAATGAAAAACAATATTCTTTATAAAGCTGGTTCCAGATTTCTTGGATAAAAGTTGACAGATCAGCTTTGGATGGAGTCTTTTCATGGACTAATTATTTTAATTTGAACCATAAATGTTCAAATGCACTGAGATCTAAGACTCAGAGACAGGCAGACACTTCACTCTATTTATTCACTTTTTCAGTCCAACTTAACTCAGGCACTTTTCAGGTGCCTTTTACTTTTGCCTTCTCAATCTGAGACACACAGGATAACTTAAACAGTCAGTGAATATGCTTCACACACTGACATATGACTTGCTTGCAGCTCTCTTTCTCGTTACCTGCCTCTCTCTGTAAGCATGCAAAATAAAACACATAAGAAACTCATCAACAGGTTACCTGCTGGTTCTACCTGACTCCTCTCTAGAAGGTGCTCAATAATGCCCTTGTTGCCTCAAAACCCCACCAACTGATTCAGGTGGGAGAGCCATCCTGAACTGTCCCTTCCTTCCCTGGTGAGAGAGGTAATCCGCCATCACCACCAGCCTGTGGACCAGCTCAAATTAAAAAAAGGCTGTTAAGCTAGATACCAATGAGTGAGCCGCATACTTCATGTAGTGGAGCCATTAGAGTTGGGCATGAGCTGAACACAAGGTAAAAGGGCATCCAAGCGGGCAGTACCAGAAAATGAGGACTGTCCACTTGATGGCCAGACACCCCGTCTCCATGGTGCTGTACTTGCTCTCCTACACAAAAAGCATGTGGCTGATGTGCAGCACCCAGCACTCCTCCTTCCATCACCTGGAAAAAACAGTACCTAGCCCTCAGTCCAATGCATCCATCTGCTAAACAAAAGGGGGAGAAAGTCAGGTGAGTGCAACAGTAGGCCCCCACTCAAAACCTTAATTGGCAAAAAACGTATTTGCATGGCTATTATTTTGGGGACACACCTGCTTGTTACCCAAGTGGAAGCCCAAATACCTTGCTTCCACCATTCCAATTGTGAACCTCTTTGGGTTTGCTGTGAGCCCTGCCTATGTCAAGGCTCTCAGGACAGCCCTTAAATGTTGTGGGTACATACATGCTATGTGAATAAAGGACTTTGTCCATAAGTTGGCAAATTGTCGCTTAAAGTGTGGTGATATCATATTTTTTTTGCCAAGGATTGCAATGGCTGGAATACATTTTGTAGAAACTTCCTTAGGCCATTCAGAAAGCAAATATTTCTAGTTGACTTAATATTACCAATATATCTTGTCAAGAATTCCCGTGAAAGTCCCACTAAATTCGGGCCAAAAAAAAGTTTTATAGACTTATATTCTACAGCCAGGGATGTAACCTAGACTCTGTAGCAAGATTCATATTGAGTTTTTCAAACTGCAATATAAACCTCATCCTTACAAGACAGCTTCTTCATGTCACACAGCTCCGAGCCAATCACTGGATGGACATCTAACAAAGCCTGTTCTTGCCAGTGGGGCAACGAATAGGAACCAGGGTAATGGTATCAATATGTGTTGAGACTCCAGCATTAGCTGGAGTGCTAACCATCGTCTTTTACATGCCATGCAACTGTGACTCCACATCGCATAACAACACCTAAATTGAGCTAAAATAATACTGCTGTCACGCATCACCTATGCCATCACCTGCATTATTTAAGCACTGTTTTGTTTGATTATTTTCCACAAAAGTCACCATGCCTACAATTCCAACATTTCATTTGTGCTATAACTACTGTATTACTTTAAAGTGTTCTTTAAACCTCATTGTCACCCAACCACCAAACTCTGCACTATGCTATCACATCATGCGCTTCCCTCATGTAAAGGAATACTTCAGCCAAAAGTATTAATGAAACTAACAGTCAATGAAAGGCAGGCACCAGTTAGCATGTTCTTGTTAACTGGTTCCAGCAGCTTTAATTAATTTTTAGTAACATTGAAAGAACTTTTTAACAGCATCACCTATCCAGGAATTCTCACATCTCATCTGTCCTCACCACTGTGCTCATTCAGGACTGCACTGTATGCCTCAAAGCTTTCATTGTCTGTCTCCACAGGACTCTCAGACACCACCTCACATCCTTACTTACAGAGTAAAAGCAGCTTGCTGTCTGTCTCCACTTCGCCAGCACCGCCCTTTTCCTCATCCCACTAGAAGAACTGCCATTTTTCAACACCATGAGATCACTAATCATGTTTATATTTATTCAAGGCCAAGACGTGTCTTCGCCTTCTACGGCAAGAACTTCAGCACCTACAGTAACCAAGCGTGTCTCTCCAGTGTCTGCTCCTAGGTTGCCTCCAACCTCCTACAATTCACAGGGTAACAAAGCATCACAGTTTTCTAATGATAAGCTACTTGTATGGTATGTTCTGCTTTTTTTTTTTTTTCAAATAATGCATGAGCAAAAGTGTGGTTATACCGTATAACAGAAAGACACAGGCATCGGCCATAGGCAACCACAGCCATGCCAGTATATCATATAACTACACAGTTGTAAGAGCGAGGTTTAATGATACCATGCAAACACAAATCAAATTGCAATCTAATCAATAACTATATAACAAATAGTGGTGATATAAACACTGAGTAGATTAGTCAAGGCCGAAGGATAATCTAAAACATAAAGCATATTTACCAATAAAAATACAAGGCACAGCCTGACAGTACAAGATCATTGTGTCAGCATTTCCACAATACAAACGATCAGGAGGGCTACACAATGAATGAATGGATGGATGGATGGATGAGTGAAGGAATGAATTAATCAATAAATGTTCTATTTTTGCAATGGGTACTCTGACAAGGACAGAGAATCTTTTGCCCTAGGTCTGGGAGCAGATCAGTCCGCATGCTCTGTGTGAAGGTTTAAGATAGGAGGAAGATACAGGATGTTTTCAGCCAGGCACATTCCTCTGGGTCGCTCCCATTCCACAATATATGACAACCATTGTCTCAAGTAGACTCTTGTATTCTGGACTATCCAGATCACCCTCTGAATTAAGTTCTGAGGGTCTGTCACCATGGCAAACAACCTAACGGTTTTAATAGTATATTGAAAGTGTGAGCATTGTGATAAGATGAAGTAGTTCTAATTCTTAGGATACTGAATTAACTTATCTTTGAATCATGGACCTAGGATTTTTTGTTTTAGTAAATAAAATCTTGAGTCTCTTAACTGATTTGGCATATTCTAAAATTCTATCTGTCTGTGAGGATGAGAAAAAGAATACCCTGCACTTTTCAGCCCATGTCTCCATTCCCATAGAGTTGCTTTCAAGGCCACTAAATTACAGTTTAACACAGCTTAATGTCATTCAACAGGACTAACAGTAGAATAAGTAAGGAGGTTGTCCTGGAGGGTTTACACAACCTTTCATTCATTCATTCATTTTCTGAACTACTTAATCCTAATTAGGGTCACGGGGAGGCTGGCACCCATCTCAGCCGACTCTGGGTGAGGGCAGAGTACACCCTGGACAGCTCGGCAGGCCATCACAGGGCAGGTTTCCATAACCTTGTGACAAAATAATAACATTTTTTAAAATAAAGATACTACTTCCACCTTTTCCCCATCTATGTTTACATACTATATTATGTTTAATGGGTAAATCAGGAGTTGGTGAAACTAATTCTTTTAGTTTCATATACCTTGGCAACTGTTTGGAGAACTTGCCACGATTAAGTACTGAGAAATAAATAGGATTATCATCAGTGTACACTATGACAAATCTGAAAGACTGAATGGGCATTAACCAAACCCTAAGGCATTACCATATATTCATAGTGGTACAAAGCATTAAGGAATACCTTGAGACAAAACTGGGACTACACTAAGACTTCTATAATCTATGCAGAGACCCTGCAGCTGTGAGAGAAGTGGAAGAATGATAAAGCTCAACTTTAAAGCCTCATACTCATCTGTGCCTCTTAGGTGCACAAGCAAAGGGACATCTTTTAGAGATCTTTATTCAGACTCACTGCTTTTACAGCTTTGTTTGTTAATCTGGCTCTTCACCCACAGTTATATTTGCAGGCATAAAATCAAAGGCAAGATTAGAAATTACAAACAAATCAAACATGGAGAAAATATCAAAGTGTGTTTGGTCAAATAATTTTTTTTTAAAGTGTGATTATTATTTCTGGCTGTTCTAGATCTACATCTAGTTACATCTATCAGACTGAAGCTTAAAAAATTGTGGGGTTACTAAAGTCAACATGATGCACGATGTTATGTGTGATGTTATGCAGATTCAGATTGAATTGTGTTGTTTCCTTGTAGAATTTTTCTTTTACATTGCACTTTCAGGGAAATAATATTGAAAACAAATAGTCCTCCCCTTCTTTAAGTTCAGCATTATTTAATGTTTTAATGCTTCATTTCTTAATGACTTGGTATTTTAATTTTTGTTGTTAAGTGAAGTTTATAGTGATTTAACTTGCAACAACTTTTCTTCTTCTCTCAGCAACCACTGATGAGAAGTATAAAGGGTGGTTATGGAACAAAACTGGCAAGTTACCTAAACAAAAGCTTGGTAAAGTCAATACGAGTAAGTTTTTTATAAACTGATACATGCACAAGGATATTCTTGTCATTATGGTTGTTATTGAATGTCAAATGAATAAAGAAGACTACTTTGTGCACAAGAGATGATCATATAACATTTTACAGGTTTTATATGGTTTATTTTTACATATAAAAGAACAAGTCAGTAGATTTCTTGTGCAGTAGGACTTCTTCCCGAATTCTATCGGTTAGCAAACAGCACTAACAAGCATGCTAGATGTTCCACACTGAGAGTCTGCTTCTTGCAAAACTAACTTTCAGGCTAACATCAGGCCAAAGGAAATATTTATGTACCATTCCAGAAAGGATTTCCAGTGTCATAAATCCATGAGAGATAATTCACAGATAAAACATGTCCAGTTACTAATGCAATTTTAAACGCTTCCATTATTTTACAATTTCTTTATACTTTATATTCTGATTAGAGGAAATACTGTAATTGACTAATTATAGTGCTTTTCTATTCTTAGATCTCCTCTTGGACTGGCACTGAAAAAAATCAGAACCAAAACCCCCAAACTATAAAGACAGAAAAGTCAAGCTGTATCATAGCTGTCTACACCTCCTCAGATTTTTATAGTGCCTAAACAAAAAGCAACAAGAACACCATAGCCAATGCTTATCAATCACATCTCATTGAAGAGAGTTTAAACTCTATTGTGTTGTGTGATGTGTTGACAGGGTTGTTTTGAGTAAGCATTTAGTTTGGAAACAATTCTTTCTCATACTCATGAACTGGTCAGTGACCACAAAACCTTGATTTTGAGGACACCGACCTGATACCATGGCAGTTTCTAGTGTGGAGAATTTTACAGCTACAGAACATTTCACTATTTCCCAGAATGCCATTTTCATTTTTTATTCAATTCATCTAAGTTTCTTTTTTTAAAAATAATTTAAAAAAATGTAAAAATAAACATGAAATTCTTTCACAAATGCTTTTGCAGATGAAACCCTTGGCTATATCTATTTTGCCATGAAGGAACTGTAGCTTAATTATATTTAAATGGCTGAAGTTTGTAATTTTTAGAGCACTCTGTTGCCTACATGTTGAGTTGCAATTAGCACGTATATGCTGAACTTATACAGATTTTATGTATTTATTTATTTTGTGTGTGTGTGTGTGTGTGTGTGTGTGTGTGTGTGTGTGGAATGGGGTGGTCTAGATTTTTCTCCCCTAATTTAGTCATAGCTAATTTCCAACTGTCAAGTGTTGCCTACGTATTACATGGCCACCACCAATCAGGGAAGAGCATAAGCAAGCATGTTCCCTTAATGACAAGTGATGCATATTTAAGGGCAGCCTAACACATTCTCCCCTTGTATGCATGAGCTCACAGATGATCATGATTGGCTAGTGATCACTTTAGGTGGCAGGGAGGTGAGTGTATGCCATCCTTCCCTCTTGTGAGAGCTTGGTCAATTAGCTTCCACGAACTCCCAGGTGTGGATGTCTGCATGTAGTAACCTAATTTCGAGCTTGCGATCTTCAGGTAGATGGTCACGCACTGTCTTTTGAAAATGTGTCATAATGTTGTATTTGTTTTAAGCATTCTTTCCATGGTTAATTCTTTATCTCAAATTTACAGATTATTATTCTGTTTGTTTTGTTTTCTTTTTTTTGGGGGGGGGCTATTCACCTTTACTGCTGTCTCACTGTGTGATTTTTATAAACCATTGTGTGATTTCTATAATAAATGCTTAACAACAGGTTTTCTTTTCCAGAATCAAAAGAAAATGAGCTAAACATGGTGGACAAAAGTGAAGGTAAAAAAAAATAAAAAATACAAATCTATACTTTTAAAGGTGGCCATATGGCTTCAAAGTGTACTTGCAAATAATGACTTTGTGACATGTAACTCATAAGGAATGTTTTCTTTTTATACTGCATCAGATAAAGTATCTAATCCGAAGTTGGTGAATGCACTACCAATTCTGAAACCTTCATCTGCTCCTCCGACCTCAGAACGCTATCAAAATCCAACACCAACAACCACACCAATTTTTGTCTTTAATGGTATGCAACCAAAATAGCTCTGTAGTCATTACACTCATTTTTAAACTGTGATGGTGATCGTAATAACACAAAGGAGAGTACTAGTATAATATATAGTCTGTTGTGAAGCATGTGAATAAATGAATGAAAATGAATGAATGTATGAAAAGCTGAAAAACATACTTAACAACATATTTATTATCTTTATTCTTGTGGCTTGTAACTCACAGGTAGCCGGTATAACATGGGTGATAACTCCTCTGTATTCAGTTCTGTTCCTAACTCAGAAGTGGACCCAATGGGAAAGAAGCGCTTCATAGGTAAGACAGTGGTGCACATGTATTGCATGTGTCAATAAATGGTAAAGAAATAAAATAGGAAGGTTTCCAAACATTGTCCTTGCCTGGTATAGTCAAGTCAATCAAGTCACTTTTGTTTATATAGCACATTTATAAGTAAGATCCAAAGTAAGGTAAGTCTGTTGGGCTTTTACACCCGAGCCTAGTGGCTCATCAGAGCCGGTGCTTATCCCCGGTTTCTGTAGCGTGAAGCGACTAGGAGTTCAACTCCTCCTGGATGGGACACTCGTCCATCGCAGGTTACCTTCCCAGTATTTTTACTGGTACCCATTTATACTGCTGGGTGGACAGAGGAACACTTGTGGTTAAGACCTTGCCCAGGGGTCTTCGTACGGTGGGATTCGAACCCATGATCTCTTGATCATGAGCCCAGCACCCTAACTGCTATGCCACCGACCCGTTGATCCCAAGTGCTTCACAGTTAATCCAGCTAGTTCAGAGGAAATGACAAAAAGTGAGTGTTTAAAATCAAAACAGAAGCTAAAGCAATACAAAAACCTGAACAAGATAAAAGTGGTGAGGTACATTAACATGGCATAACACAAGAGAAAACATAAACATTAAAGTGAGGTAAAATAAATCTAAAACTATATGCTGAACAAGAACAAAGTGGTAGGGTACATTACAATGACAAACATTAAAATGGTATCACTTTATAGAGTCAAATAAATCAGTGAGGGGCAAAGAAAAAGAACCATGAGGAAATGTCAGACTCAAGTAAAAGCAAGAGTAAAAAGATGGGTTTTTAAGGACAGGTATGGGAGACCATGAAGATGATCTGAGTGACTGGGCAGGGTAGGGACTTAAAAGCTCTGAAATGTAAGAAGAGACGAGTCCATTAAGAGTTTTGAAAACGTGCAATTGAGCCAGAACAGGTGTGATATGCTCCCTTTTCTTTGTTCTTGTTAAAAATCTGGCTGCAGCATTTTGAATCAGTTGAAGCTTTGCAATGTTAGCCTGGGTCAAACTAGCATTCAGAGAGTTACAGTAGTCCAGTCGAGATGTGATAAAAGCATGGATAAACATTTCCAAATCATAGTGTGATAAAAATGGTTTAAATTTAGCTATAGTTTTAAGAATGTAAAAACTACCCTCATCCACACTGCTGACTTCTTTATTAAAATTCAATCAGCAATCAAGCAGGACACCAAGATTTTTAACAACATTGTGCACATTAGCAGATAGGGGTCCAACTGTACCTGATAAGCAATTAACAGGTACCAAAAATGGGCCAAAAATGATCACTTTAATTTTACTGTCGTTGAGCTGGAGAAAATGACTTGCCAGTCAGTATTTAATATCATCTAGGTATAAAGGTTGTATTAATTTTCATTCCAGCTTTTCATTCATTCACACATCTGAGCCACTGGACCAGGAATCAGACCCCCTGATTATGTCCGTTATCTGTGTTGATCAGAAACTAAATGTTTACAAATTTGCAAAAAACTATTGTTGTAAAAGACTTGTCCCTGACTCGGATGGAGTAATCCACCTTTTTCCGGTTGATAACCATGGCCTCTGATTTGGAGATGCAGTGTCTCATCCCGGCCACTTCACACTCAGCTGCATACCGTTTTAGTACATGCTGAAGGCAACAGCCAATCTTTTATGTCGCATAGAAGACTGGCTGTGAATGAGCGTTACAAAGGCTGGATGACTCATTTAAGACCGTACTGCTTTCAGAGAGTGCGTTTGGGCTGCCACATCCAGAGGGATATCGTTCAACCCAGATACCCCTGAGGATATGCCGGAGCGATGATGATGATTATAAAGGTAACAGTCTGAAGAAGCCAACAGAACCACATTATCTGCAAAAAAGCAGATTCCCAAACCAGACACCCTCCTCTCTCTGATTGCACCTTGAGATCCTGTCCATGGTGATGTCCTAGCCACTGGATCCAACTCACCACCAGCTGGGGATCAGTTGACAGTTCTGCCTCTCTCTTCAACTGAATGTCCCAGACATACAATACAGCCACAGGTCTGGTGATACGAATACAAGGTCAATCACCGACCTTAAGCCTAAGGTGGTCCGATACTAGGTACACCTATGAACCACCTTACGCTCTAACGTGGTGTTTATTATGGTTAGTCCATTACTAGCACATAACTGCAATAACAAAACACTGCTTGGGTTCAAATCGGGGAGGCTTTTCCTCCCAAACACTTCCCTCCAGTTAACTCCATCTTTGCCCACATGAGCATTGAAGTCTCCAAGGAGAACAA
The DNA here is from genome assembly GCA_030014195.1 of Neosilurus mollespiculum. Taxonomy (NCBI): domain Eukaryota; kingdom Metazoa; phylum Chordata; class Actinopteri; order Siluriformes; family Plotosidae; genus Neosilurus; species Neosilurus mollespiculum. The sequence continues at coordinate 44,850,544 of JAQMYF010000012.1, read as the reverse complement.
TGGAGTCCCCAGGGACGCCCCTTTCTGGACACCACCCAGAAGCACCAAGAAGGCAAGGTAATCTGAATTTGTTGCATAAGCACAACCATCAGTCAGAACCTTCCCACCTACGACTGGCAGTCACAGAGAGGAAAACCTATCACTCACTGAGGAGTACTCTAACACTGAAGCACTTAGCTGGGAACTTGTGAGTACCAATTTGCCTTGGAACAGTCCCCTACCTTGGCTAATGCCCTTGACAGCCTATCTCCCAGGATCATGGGGATACTCAAACCCCTCCACTACGATAAGCAGGCAATTTGTCAGAGGGGATAAAAATTATGATACACAAAAACTATAACCTGTGTCTAATAACCTATCTTTTGCCTAATTAAACTCCTAAAAGACGTCTATGGCTGTAGTAACTGTATCTGATCTCTGATCATTTGTGTTCATAGCGCCTCATGTGGTCTATCAGGTAGACAAACCTCCAGAGCAGCCATGTTCCGTCACTCACACTCTCAGCCACTTTCCTGATGAGGAGAATGTGGTAACCAATATCTCAGGGCCACCCAAGACCCCTCCTGCCAACCTCACCGTGGTTAGTGTGGAGGGATGTCCCTCATTCGTCATACTTGATTGGGAGAAAACAGACAATGAGACAACAGGTAACGTGACATTTATTAAATGCATAATTAACTGGATATAAATGATTAGTATATACAACACAGGAATGACACAATCTGATTGGTTTGCTATGCTGGAATATTAAGTAATCACTGAATAAGACAAAGTATGATATACAGAATTATTTAGTCAAGGGATTGTTATTTGGCTAAGGTATGTATATATATATATGCACGCACACACACACACACACACACACACACACACACACACACACACACACATGCAGCATGCTGGCACTTTAAAAAGCACCCACTTACCACCTCGTCATCTTACACACACACACACACACACACACACACACACACACACACACACGCATTTGCTGTGTTTCCCCTTCCCACACCCGTAAAACAGTAAACCCTTTAATGGCAACACCATTACAGTATACACAAGACTTCACTGCTCATGCTAAATCAAAACAACCTCATTTTTCTCATTAGATGTGAAATGTTGGTGACTAAATGTTACAAAATTTAAAACTGAACCTTTTTGTCTTATTATTCACTTCTTCTTTCCTTTTTCCTCTTTCTCTTAGTATTATTATAATTCAAAGACTTGCCTTTCTTTCTTGGTATTCACTTAATTATTCTCTTCTTCTTCTTAATATTATTATTATTATTGTTCCCTATTCTGAATAATAATATTACTATTCACTCATATATTGTTAAAGTTGTATTTAATACCATACTACACTCCTGTTGTTTTTGTTGGTACAGTTGTGTGAAGTGGATGTTATCTGTTAGTTATAAATTCTAAATGTTTGTGATACGGCTCACCTGGATTGATTACTCAGCGTAGTGTATTTTTTTATTCATTTGAATGAAGAAATGATTTGGGCCTATATCTCCTGATATAATACAATGTACTAATGTTATTATGCATTTACAAAATACAATATATGAAGTGGTCTTTTCCAAAACGGCAAAAATTTATTTCTATTGTTTTAAGAAAAGGGGCAGTGGAGGCTCGGTGGTAGGGTGCTGGATTACTGGTACCAAGGTTGGGGGTTCAAGCCCTACTATCACCGGGTTGTCACTGCTGTCCCCTCAGTGCAGCTAACTGAATTATCAAAGGCCAGCCATGTCTCCTACTGTCTGTGGTGAGAAGCATGTAAAAGAACCATTGCTGTTGTTCGTTAAGAGTAGGCTGCATAGCCATCAGCGTGTTTCTGCCCTGCGATGGCCTGGCAAGATAGGGAAAAGGTGGAAGTAGTATCTTTATTAAAAAACATTTATTATTATTATTTTGTCACAAGGTTATGGAAACCTGCCCTGCGATGGCCTGGCGAGCTGTCCAGGGTGTACTCTGCCCTCGCCCAGAGTCGGCTGAGATCGGCACCAGCCTCCCCACGACCCTAATTAGGCTTAAGTGGTTCAGAATGAATGAATGAATGGATGAATGATGTGGAGGTCCTGGGCTGGCGTGGTTACACGTGGTATGCGGTTGTGTGGCTGGTTGGATGTACTGCCGAATTCTCTGAAACAACTTTGGAGATGGCTTATGGTAGAGAAATGAACATTCATTTCACAGGCAACAGGCCTGTTGGACATTCCTGCAGTCAGCATGCCAATTGCAGGCTCCGTCAAAACTTGTTACATCTGTGGCATTGTGCTGTGTGATAAAACTTCACATTTTAGAGCGGCCTTATCAGCATCTTGATATGCCACACCTGTGAGGTGGATGGATTCTCTCGGCAAAGGAGAAGTGCTCACTAACACATATTTAGACAGATTTATGAACAAAAGTTGAGAGAAATAGGCCTTTTGTACATAGAAAAAGTTTTAGATCTTTAAGTCCAGCTCGTGAAAAATGGGAGCAAAAACAAAAGTGTTGCGTTTATATTTTTGTTGAGTATATATATATATATATATATATATATATGTGTGTGTGTGTGTGTGTGTGTGTGTGTATAAGGCGTCGTTTTGCCTTAAACCTTTTCTTTAGTACTGCATATCAGATTTTTTGCCAACAAAGTAACTATACCATAACACTCCTAAAAGTAAAAGGCAGACACCTAATACTAATTTTTTACATACATAATTTGATTCACAGAATATGAGGTCACTTCCTCTGTTAAAAATCCTAATGGTGAGGTTGTGTCTGTTGTAAAAACCAATCAGACACATACAGCTGTGGAGAACCTGACACCAAACAGCAGGTACACAAACTGAACTGACATCTTTATAAAACTTTATAGCATTATACAACAGAAATTCTTCATTTTTCTTATGTTTTTTCTTATGTTTTTTTTAGTTACGAGTTCACAGTTACACCTAAGAATGAGCTTGGTGCAGGACCTTCCACTGAGCCGGTGGCCTTCAGCACCGAGTCGGGTATGAAGAGGAGCCTGAAGCCCTAGTTACTCCTTCTATTATCCATACTTTAATTTAGCACAGGTTCCATGGCCAAAGCCTTGCTCTCCAATTTGATCCATGTAACCACACTTGGCTTTATGAATTTGCTACAGATCCTTCAAGGCAAAATAGTTGATTGCAAGGTTGATTGCGCCAGATGTGTTTCTATTCAGCATACCATATTCTGCTGCAATCCAGGTTAAAGATCTGTGTTTATTTTCACACCATCCAATGCTGGATGTTCTTATTTAGTGGTGACCAATCAGCTGTAAGCCAAGACTTCTGTTTAAATCTTGTGACAAAACAAAAACCAGCAAATTGGAAACAAGATGGAACATCAGAGAATGGCTTATACTGTTCTGAGCTTGCACCACATCCGAGTATTTATTATTGCGATGAGTTTGTACACTTACGTTTACACTTATTTAATAGGTGCATGATTTCATCCAAAACAAATTATAACTGAGGCAGAATGTAATCAAAGCACAGACCCAAGCATCTGAGGGTTTCTAAGAATAGCTCTCTATCTCACAACTTTCTGAACACTATAAGAACATTTATCTAGCACCTTTTAAGAGAGACATACAGTGCCTTGCAAAAGTATTCACCCCCTTGGCATTTTTCATGTTTTGTTGCCTCACAACCTGGAATTAAAATGGAT
>JAQMYF010000012.1:44816055-44838934 GCA_030014195.1 Neosilurus mollespiculum | reverse complement strand
CTGAGATGGGCGCCAGCCTCCCCGCAACCCTAATTAGGAATAAGCGGTTCAGAAAATGACATGACATGACATGACATCTGATCTTTGGTTCACTTCTCACTCTCGTCCTCTTCTTCACCCCTAACATCATCCTACAGATTACCATCTGATGCTGTCCAGAAACACTATCCCCTGCCACCAATTACAGTCATTAATATTCTGGAGGTCATGTCTCCTGCATGTGACATAGTCTGTACTTCTCTGCCATTTTCATTCTTTTCACAAAATCTACCTCCATCTACCCTTCAGCATTCCTCTCCTTGACACCGTACCTGCCCATCACTTCGCCACTAACCCAAACTACCTGAAACGACATGAAAGTACACTAACGGTCATTAAAAACTTTGAGACCATAACTTTTGACATCATTTTTATTCTGGTACCCAAAACTGGATTTTTGTAATATGGATCAAAAAGTGTCAAGAATGAATTATGCACATCAAAAACAACAAAACAAAATGGCACCTACCAAAATGAAAGTCGCAAGAGTCAATATCGGGTATGGCCTCTGTTTGCAGTGATATTTGCGGTGACACAGCACGGCGAAACCAGTCCTGCAAGTGCTGCAACCGTATGTAGCGTTCCTGTTCAGGAGTCGTCACTCACTCTCGCCCGGACGTGGCCTGTCGTCAACAGACCCTGTCATGTTGTGGAGGTCAATCAGGTTTCTGATGGTGTCTTACTGTAGCTCGACCCGCCGCCACCATACCCATTGCCCGGAGACGTTGTTCACGTGATAGACGTGGTATTATGACGTGCATCAGACTAACAATAATAGACATTTTTGAGCCTTTATACAGGCTTTCCAACCCACTCCCCAAATTGTGCAGATACACATTGTGTTTTGCTCAAACTGCATTTGGTCCAGTGTTGCAAAGTGACCTACAAGTGTGTGATGAAGTGTGACAAAATGACAACTCATCATTTTCAGTACTATCATCAATACAGCCACAGGGTATACCCCCCCCCACCCCTATCACACACAACTACAGGTATACAGAAATTTCTCTTCCAAATTTTTAATGATTAATAATAAGTATAGTTTTCAAACTATTTTGCTTAATGATCCAACTCAACTCACCAGTGTTCGACATTGAGAGTAAGTCTTCTCCATACTGTCACCCAAGTGGTGTCATGAACTTCCCCTGACTGCCCAAACAGCTTAGTCACTGGGTATGTTCAAAATAGACTGAAAAAAAAAAAAAAGACAAGTGTCATATTTTACTGTTTTTACTGCAGAAACAGATTTTATTTTTAAGCCTGATAGTAAATACAAGGCATTGTTTGAGGAACCACTTAAACCAGTGGACCTGCCATCCTGTGGCAGGGTGTGAAATGCCTGGAATTTTGAAGTTCCCTCTCTGTGGCTGAGGGTAAAATAGTGTCTCTACTTAGTCTTTCATAATGAAAAAATTGACAGGGTGAGTAAGATTTGACTAAAAATACTAAAGGCTTGGAATGTGGTTGGGGTGGTATGGTTAACACTCATCTTCAGTGTTGCATTGAGATCTGGTGCGGTGCCTTTGAAGTGACAAACAAGGACGATGGTCTCTAATTTATTTAAAAGGGGACCATAGGGTGTGCTCCAGGGATAGGGAATCACACTCCTCAGCCTCTCTGCTAGGGTTTCTTAAATGTAGCCTGTCCTATAGTCAGATCTTTACTGTTGAGGGTCAATTGGAACTATGTGAACCAGGCGTGAGTTCATACTGTATGAAGCAGCTGGGATAAAAATCACAATCTCTACGTCCAAGGCCATGTTTTTCTACTGAAAAGGGCGCGAAGGGCGCGTTTATAAAAACACAGGGTGGAAGGTGAGGAAAAGGATCTTACCTGTGGGGTAGATGTTTCAGTATCTTGGGATATATTTTTTGGTGATGCAAGAGAGCAAATATTTTAATTAAGTGCAACTGTTGCTATGTCAAAACTTGCTATGAGGATCTATTCTGACTCATCGCCAAACCGTTTAATCCTGTTATGGTCATGAGGAGGCTGGAGCCTATATCTTACATAAGACTGGCCAAAGGTGGTGTGCACCCTGAAAACCTTACCAGACAATCGCAAAGCAACATACACATACACAAAACCATCCACACACACACACACATACACACACTCACACCTGGGGCAGTTAAGGGTTGTTTTTTTGGCACCTTCTGACGATGACCCTTGTTTTGGCTCCTAAAGCTCTATAATGTCTCACTAAACAAAGAACCAAAGCCAGACCCGAAGAGCAACTGGAGTTTATTTCTCAGCATGTGGGGATCCCCTAGGAGGGACTAGAATATGTGGGAAGTCTGAGCTGGACTTTTCTGCCTTCCACCACAAATAGAAAGTGAAAGAAGTGTTATGAAAGATTTTCAGTGCGCATTAAGTATTAAGCATCTAAAAAAAGTAAACATACATGGGTGAAAGTTAATATGGGTATGTGTTACCTGTGTATCTCTAGGGAAGTTTTATAACATTGGGGATGAGACTGGATATGGAGAGGATCATTGTCAGTTTGTTGATTCCTTCCTGGATGGACGGACTGGAGGCCTGCTGCCAGAAAACCAGTTACCATTTAAACAAGGTGCAGAATTCTCTCACATATTTGAACCAAGGCAATCTGGCAACTATTAGTCTCAATGCTTTGTATAATGCTAGCTAGAAAGAGAAGTCATTTCAGTTTCTGTATTATTATTATTTTTATTATATTAAGTGCACAAATGTTTCAATGCTATTGTTTCAGGTTATTTCCGGGCCATGCGCCAGGAGCCTGTGAAGTTTGGAAAGATAGGTGGTAACACCCAGATCAACTATGTAGCCTGGTATGAGTGTGGAGTTCCCATTCCTGGGTCATGGTGAAGTTTTCCAAGCATACGCCTGATTAGAATGTATACTGTATCACAAATGACAAAGCTGACAATGTATAAAGATGTACAGAAAAGGGGGGGGGGGGGGATCTGTTGAAAGTTATCTGCAGTATCGAATAGCACCTATAATGCTTCATACTATTTAAATGCAGAATAAATTTATCAGACATTTAGTGAGATAGCAGAGTTTATGAAAGTACGGGGTAGCAGGCTCCCTTAAGGCTTAAAACGTGTATATTATTTATCAAGAGGCTGGGGATAATGTACAGGAATTTCCCTGGCCATTGGCAAAACATACAGCATCAGCAACAAGAGAAATGTATTCATACTGTGCAGCTGTTCAATATACGCATCAGACCACAATCTCCTGAGACAGAATTCTCGGCATTAGGTTTAATACACATGCATTTCACATTTCAGAATCGAGTAAAAAAGCAGTTTTTGTGCATGTTTTGCACAAAGTAGGTCTAGATCATGTGGCAAATATGCATGTGTATATGTGAAAACAGTGAATTAAAACCTTCATTCTTGTTCTGTATCTTTTGAGATGAACTATTGAAGGGTGTTAACATGGATAATGAATGTTGATTTTATAATCTGCGTTTATTACATAGGCAACACTAGTAAAAGTGTTCTCACACAAGTGTTTTTTTTTTTTTGTGAATGCTGCAAAATGTATTACTTTTACTGCAGAATATTTTGTTTCTATGTGAAGGTGAAAAAGGAAATAAATATTGTTTCCCCTGGCTCTTTAAACCAGTTCAAATTACAGATTACATCCTTACAAATGGTGCAATGTTGGGACCCATTTAAGAATTACATAACATTGAGGTTTATGCATACAGTATCATAGAAATGATGCAGAAAACATGTGGAACATGTCCATCAGTATTTCACCCACTCACCAAACACAAACAAAACATTTCACCTTTCGTTTTTTATTCACCTCCAGAAAACAAATGTTACAGTTTATACAGAATGACTGAGGCCACTGCACAGGGCCAGTCAGGGATTAGTAAAAATCAGGAGCGGGGGAATGATGAAAAGGCGAGAATGAGAGGGGAGAAACGAGAATTAAACAATTTCTGTCAGGTGTTATTATACCTAGTGTTTCAACAGAAAGCGGACGCAAGATTTAACACACGATAACACCAAGTAGACAAGGGTTAAAATAAAACTCATACTCACGCCAAAACACACCAAAAACACATGCACAGGGTGTTCTCACCTCAGTATCACACACACACACACACACACCTCTCAACTCTGACACAGTTTGGTCTTATCTGTGCAACCATACACAAATTCAATTCCTTACATCCACACATCACTCTCTCTCTCTCTCTCTCTCTCTCTCTCTCTCTCTCTCTCTCTCTCTCTCTCTCACACACACACACACACACACACACACACACACACACCCGCACACGCAAAATCTAGGGGGTTGGGATTTGATCCATTGTACTCCAGTGCTGCAGCTGATTTTTACCGGTAGCCGGGGCCAGGCTGGGTATAGCCCTGACCATAAGGGGGACGGTTACGGGCATAGGGATTGGATCCCCCTGGGGGTGGGGTCACACCTGGGGGCGGGGTGTACACAGGGCGAGACTGATACCCTGGGCCTGGCTGGGAGTTGGGCGGCAGGCTGTAGTTGGCTGGCTGCTGGGAGGCCTGGGAGGTGTAGGTCTGAGAAGGAAACTGAGGAGGTGGGTACTGGCCTGTACCCTGAGGCTGGGGAGGAGGCGGAGCCTGTGGCTGGGTACTAAATCCAGGGGCCGAGCCAGGAGCAGCAGCCTGAGATGTAGGGGTGGGGTAATTCTGGAATTGTTGCTGAGGTGGAGGGGCTTGAGGGCCACCGGGTTGAGTAGTATAACCAGCTGAGGGTGAGAAACACAAACATAAAACACATGTCATACACAATACAATTAAATTTAAAAAAACGTAATGAGCATATTCCTACCCTGTGTCCAAAGTCACTCACTATACTCACTATAGAGTACCCCAGTCTATACCACATGATGAAATAGTGTTTTTACACAAATTAAGCTGCTGTTTTTAATCATGGAAATCAGCACTTCTATGCTGGGGAAAACGTGCCGATCTAGCCAGCTTCTGTTTACTGCCATAAAGATGAGCTTCCGATTATACCGTCGGCTAGGAACAGTAAACAGAATATCCACACTAGTAAAACAGCAACGTGTGTGTTATGCGATTCAACAGTTTCGAGGTGCGGCACCAGCATTATAAAGTATCTGAAAACTGAACTGACAGAGAAAATGTGTGGGAGTGAGTCACTAAGCTCGGTGGAGTGACCAGCACCCCCCGCCTTCCTCCTCCTTCACAGATAAAATGCGCTTGAGCAAGGTACTGAATGCCCCAACTACACTTGGTACAAGCGCTCAGTGTTAAGGAGTGTGTGCCCACTTTAAATGGGTTAAAAGCAGAGTGTAATTTCCCTCGTGGGATTAAGGCAGTACGTTAAAAAGTACGAGCTCATCGAGATAAAGGGGCAACTGCAGCAAAGCACATTCAAGCGGTGTGATAACGTTTTTTGATTTGACAGTCTCAAATCTTTAAATGACTACTTTTAGGAGACGACGCCCAACAGTTTCTTACAGGAGTTGCAATAAACTTTGAAGATGATATTGCAAAAGATTTAGTTTATGTTACTTTGGAAAAGTTTAAGAGACCTGAGTCTATGTAGTGAGTTCGCCTTTTTGTAGTGCAGGGGTGTCCAATCTTATCCACAAAAGGCCGGTGTGGGTGAAGGTTTTCATTCCAACCAAGCAGGAGCTTTATATCTATTGAGCTTTCCTTTCAATAAACTCTCAGGTGTGGCTCCGGCTTGGTTGGAATAAAAACCTGCACCCACATCGGCCCTTTGCGGATAAGATTGGACACCCCTGTTGTAGTGGCATCTCGATATAGTGAGAATCTATGAAATAAACACCGGCATATTCGGTATATCGTGTGTATTTGGAGCGTGCTGAAAGTAGCCGCCATCTTTCCAGAGACTGGTTACACTTGACAACCAGCTTTAGACATGTAAACTAGCTGCAGGACTGAGAAATTTTGCTTCGTTCTGCGCTTTACTTTGAATCTCACTATTACATGTGCTGGAAAAATACCATGATGCAAATAAAATTAAACAAATATTTAGACCTTTTTTTTCCGGAAAAGAGAATACTAAAGAATACATAAAGCATGCAATTATTCTGTAAATACAAGTGAAAGTGAAATATTATTCCTTGTGCTTTAGAGGTACTATTTTGCTTGTTAAAGCAAGCTGAGACACAACATTCAACACCCATCCTATCGGAATAGTATATTTTAATCCTTGGTAATATGGCAGCCACCAAAGGCACATCATGCGAGAGTCTATGGAGGGAATTATTACACAACACCTAGTGGACCCAATGTATCCTATGATGCATGGTGAAAAGTGTACAAACAATGGTAACTAACCCAGCAATACATACCATCATGCACTGCATTCTTCCTTATGATGGGACGCACAAGACAAATTCATGCGTTCTAGCATGAACATGAGGGCAGTGCATCACAACGAAAACCGCGACGAGCCAAGTTCAAAAGCGATTTTTACATAAAACTAAAAAAAAGCAATAAGCCAACGTGTAGAACACATTGTAAATGGACCATCAAGTACAATTAATCATAGATATTAAAAAGACAACAGAAATTAAAATAAGCCAATATAGATGACAGCAAAACGTAAAAATTAAAGTTACAATGTGGTGAAGGAAATTGATCCAAACCCTCAAATTTCATGCAATTAATTTTAAAAAAGGCAGCAGCAGTGCTTCTTAGGGATAATCCACAAGCTCAGTTAATGCAGACCTGTCACATTTTAAGAGTGTGACAGCATTACATAACTAATGGCGTCCAAAAACATTTTAACACTAACGCTGAACTCACTATATATAGTCATCTGCATGTAAATCTCTATCAAGTGTGTAATGGGTAGCGAATGAGTGAGTGATTTCGAACACAGGGCTTGCCTACAGTCTCCATACCGTGATTTAAAATGTCAGTGCAGAGAGAAGGAAATTTACCAGGGTACTGCATGCCATACTGCTGCTGAGGAGCGGCTGGCTGCTGTGGAGGATATCCCCCTGGAGCTTGATACTGCTGATACATCTGACCTGAGAAACAGACATTCCAAAGAGTCTCAGATCCATCAGGCCAATAACAGCCTTCATCAATCATTAAAGGACTCAAAGGTAATATGCAATCATTACACTGTCGCCACTTCAGGCTAAACTTGGGCTTCAAATATCACTACACACACACACACACACACACACACACAGCTTCCTCAGGAGCTAAACTGACACAATATCAAATAGAAGTGCAGCAGCGCGTGGGTGTGTGTCGCCTGCTGTTCTGACCAGATGCTCAACCCACAGGAGAGAAATCACTGCTCTTCATTCAAACAAACATCTCCCGTTACAAGAGGAGCGGCCATGTTTTAAAAAAAGGACACAAAACCGTGTCCACAGATCCACCCACACACAAGAAACTGACCATATGCAGTAAAACAATTTTTAAAGAGAAGTCAAAGAGGGTTCATGGTGTGTTTGTGTGCACAGTGCTAAGTAACAAATGAGAAATATGTGTGCGTTTTCAAAATGTGGCAGCTTACTGGACTGATATTAATAAAATAGTAAAAAGAATCAAAAGGTCCAAGAGTTATAACTCTAAGTGAAACTATGAGTAACAACAGTTTCCTCACTTGGATGAAGCCGACATGGAAGCTCTGTGGACACAAAGCAGAACCAAATCCAACAGGATGGAGGAAAACATGACGCTCCTCACCAGCTCTTACTCATTTGACCCATTTTTATTTTATTTATTTATTTATTTTTAAATCTGGATGCCTGTGACCTCTCTTTCCTGAGAAATGAATAACTACAAAAGAATGTGAGTTCCAGTCGGATCCTATATACACCAGGGATTTCCTTAAGCACTACTGCAGTGTTTCGAACCTCTGTCACTTTCATTCTTTGCACTGAACAGTAGACGCAGACATGCTTACACATGTGCAGGTGTGATATCATGCTGCCAAACATCAGGAGATCACTAGCTAAAATATACAGAGCATTTGGTCGTATTAAACACTCAATTCTTCACAAATTACCTTCCTCTGCCCTTTACCTCACATTCCTTTCAGAGCTATTCGCACTTGCCTTGCTCCAGGCCCATACTCAGGATTGGACTGGGATCCATTATTGTTGCCAGTTTGAATATGAACACAAATTCCTTCCAAACCACAGAGGAATTAAGGAATTTTATGTATTGTTTTAAATTTACTCATTATTTCACCAGAGTAGTCACAGTGAAACAAAGTCTCTTTGCCAAAAGAATCCCAGCCAAAAAAAATTAAAAAAATCTTTTGTTTCTGATGAAGAAAGGTTTGTGCTTTTGTGGAAACAAGGCACATTGTTTATTGTGCTATTAATGTTTATTTAAATTCATTTTCCCTCATCAGTGATCACTGATCCTAGCTTAAGCTGCTGACTTATACAGAAATATAATTTAGGTTTGGAAAATGATGGAAAACACCACCAGAGTCCTTCTGAGTTGTGTGTGTGTGTGTGTGCGCGCGTGTATTTACCATCCATTGTGGTGGCAGGAGACTGCTGTACCCCCGAATAAGGTGGAGCACCCTGAGCTGCTCCAGCAGGAGGGTGAGGTACAGAGGAGGATGAGTTAATACTGTCAGGAGTGCCAGAGCGCTCTTCCACTGGAGCTACTGCTGGGACTGAAGGGGGTGGGGGGTGGGGGGGTGAGAGAGAGAGAGAAAGAGAAATCACTGAATAGTGAGATGTCCAAAAGTGTTTTCTTTGACCAAAGCGAGAACTTGGTCAATAAACGCTGTGGCTTATTCGAGCATTTCACATTGATTTCTTTAAAGTGTACCTGTGGTGAATTAGTGTTACTGTTTATTTAAAACAATCACATATAACATCAGCGGTTCCTTCTGGCAACATAACTCCATGCCCATTTTTAACTGCGTACAAGTGTTACAACCCTAGACATACTCAGAGGCATGTTGCCTTTCTGATTGGCTGTTCCAGCCTGGTAGTGACGTCAATGCATTGGATTGGCTGGGCTACATCACTGAACCGTGTCGCATAACACATTATCGGCCAGTGCTGAGCTGCACAAACAACAAGCTCACATTAAAATAGGCTTCTGTATCACTTAAACTTATTACATGGACACAGATTATGCTGTAAGGATCACTAATACTGGTACTCTTTCAATTAGGGCAGTGGTGGCTTAGTGGTTAAGGTGATGGGTTACTGATCCAAAGGTCAGCGGTTCAATCCCCACTATCACCACTGTTGGGCCCTTGAGCAAGGCCCTTAACCCTCAGTTGTATAAAAATGATAATTGTAAGTCGCTCTGGATAAGAGCGTCTGCCAAATGCTGTAAATGTAAAATTATTTAACTGATAACAATTTATCAGACCAGATTCCTATTTACAGATCCGGAGACATTAACTCAGAGTTCTCAGATTTTTGGCTTGTATGATTATGAACCGACATGGCTTGTTAAAAACAAGTCACCAACCCAAAAACATAAAGAACAGTATGCGTTTATTCTCCACACATTCAGAACATCTGTCTTGTCTTGATTACTATATGGCATGAGTCACAAATAACACCGTGAAGCAACACTATGAAACAAAACACACCGTCCAATTGCCTTATTTACACCAATTAAGTGATTGCTAACTGTGAAACACAGTAACAGATGTGCATTCGGGTTACTTGTTACTGCGGTGGAATATCTCAATACATGGCACCTATAATATGCACGTGAGACACTACAGAACCATTATGTTAAACCCTATGTAGAATTCCCAGTTAATTATGAATTGACTTGGCATCCCCAAGTGCAGCTAATTGGGTTATCAAAGGCCAGCCATGTCTCTCACTGTCTGTGGTGAGAGGTATGTAAAAGAACCACTGCTGTCGTGCGTAAAGAGGAGGCCAATGGAGTGCCGTCAACATGTTTCTGCCATGCGATGGCCTGGCGAGCTTTCCAGGGTGTACTCTGCCCTCGCTCAGAGTCGGCTGAGATGGGCGCCAGACCCTAATTAGGATTAAGCGCTTCAGAAAATGAATGAATGACTTGGCTTGGCTTCACTAAAGGTCTGTAGTTTATTACAAGTATCATGGGAAAGAAAGGTTATCTACATTCTTTAATATCTCCTAGTAAACCCTGATAAGTGTGTATACCTTGAGCAGGCTCTTCAGACAGGCCAAACGCGGAGATGACGTTCTTGTTGACCTCTTCTTGGTTCTTCAGGGGATCAAATGCAGACATGCTAGCAGCGCTGACCGGAGGAGTCGGCTTCACTGCTGTGTCTACGGCTTCCACGCATTCTGCACGACATACACAACAACGAGGCTTCCACGTTTCGTTTCGACTATTAACTTCGGAGACGAAACAAGGTCAAAATATAATGTGCAAAACCACAGACTGACAGCAAGTTTTACTACTGTCAAAACAATCCTTACACGAGGCATTACAGTACACTGTTTACTCAAAGCAGCTTAATGCATTCATTTCAAAACACTATGACAGACTACTGGCCAAAACCTCTCACTCCCTCAGCTTCTCGTAAAACATCTGGTTAGCTTCACTGTGTGTGCTTTTTGTTATTCGGTGGGTATGATGACACACTACATGGAACTGGGAAGCTTAGCTAGTTTTGACCAGTTCTCGGCTAGGATGCATACACATTGGTACGGCTTAACTACTTAAATAAGCTGTAATTGTGTGTGTTGTGATGGACACTGTAGTTTCCGTTTTTTTATGAAAATTTACATTAAAAGGTACTGGCCTTAATAAAATAAGATAACTTCTATAGTGATTTGATTTACTCAAAGTGTGTTTAGAGACACAGCTTTCAGGTTTGTGTGATATTTATCCTGACACAGGCGTGTACGGAGTTAGTGCGGTATACCCCTCTCAGGGTTGTTGCTCTCCAGTGTGGGCTCTGAGGGTGGCTCCAGGCTGTCCAGCAGGCTGTTGATTCTGTTCCTTAGCTGGATCAGCTCCTTGCGCAGGTGTTTAACCTGAGACGATTCCAGCGGCCGCGGCTGCCCGTTCACTGTGGACACACAGTCAATCATGACTCTCAGTGGGAGAGGTGCAAAAATGTGGAGCACAATGAAAAAAGCAGACTGCCCTGTTAGCAAATGAGCGCTACAATGCTGGCTGTTTGAACTGTTTCAGGCTCTATGGCACACCCCCCTCACTGCAGAAACAGCCCCGGTCTTTAATTCAAGTCACACGTTTGGGACACACAAGCACGTGAGGTAGAGAAGCCACAGACCAACAATTGACCTCTACAGGCTTGGCCTGAAGGAAAAATAAATAAATTAATTTAAAAATACACTTCGCTCCATATCTTTTCCTCCCCTCCCAATGTTCTCTGTCGCCTCACTTTATGACCCTTTTGGCAGAAAGAGGCAGGGCTGCAACCAAAACATCGGACAGGAAATCATATCATCTGGCTGGAAAAAAATATCTCTGGACAATGGCTATGCGGTATGCCCTCACACATACAAACATACACACGCCTACATATACACACCAGCAAAGGAGAATCAAAGTAACACTTATGCAACTGACTGCAAAGTGCATTTCACACTCGTATACTAAAGCATGTGATGATGTTGACCTATTTTTTCAAGCCAACAGTTCATGATATTACCACATAAATGAATCATAAGCTCTCAATTCCCAACGTGCACCTTTGTACGATGTGTGCTGTGGCGCCCTCTGGTGGCTATTTTACGGTCAAATGAAGCCCTGCTGTTGTCCCTCAGACATAAATGCACCAGAGATGTACCATCAAGGTTATGAACTGTTTTTTTTTTTTTTTTTTTTTACACAGCTTCCAAACAACCACGATTTCAAATGCTTTCAGTAGGAAAAAGTGAACTATCCATGCATAAATTAACAGCAGCCCTGACAGGAGTGGTTTAATGAGCCGGGTCTAATACACTGTGGTTTCTGCATCACACCACACCACTATTGATTACTCTCCTCAAACAGATAGCGTCCTAAATTGGTCGGTAAATTACTTTAATAGCACATAATTTTTATTTTACTTTATGGCAACGACAGTATGGACAATCTGACTGGCTGACACGCTGTCAATAAATCATGCACCCGACCGGCAACTCAGCCATTTACTCCTAGGAGGGGGAACAAACCAAAAGCTACCTTTACAAACATGGATGACAACATCTTGTTCAGAACTGGTTAGTCTGGAGAAAGCACTACATACACGTAAATGCCATACACGTAATAATCTACTTAGCACCCGAGCACAAGGTCTGTACAGAGAAATCTCAGCCCTTGGTCTTTTTGCACAGACCCCACATTTGGCTTGGTATGTACTCAAGACCTTGGGCTGAGATACCTCTGGAAAGCTCCACAGCTGACCCTAGTGTATCTGTCCACACTCTACAGGGTTGGCTTTACAGAAGAGTGCCCAGAAAACAAAGCCACTGCTGACAAAAAAAATTTAAGAAGCCCCTTTAAAGTTTGCCTCTGGTCAGATGAGGCTAAAACTGAACTTTTTGGGGGAAATGCTACGTCTGAAGCAAACCAAACACAATCCCCACAGTAAAGCATGGTGGAGGAAATATCATGGTGTGGGGATGATTTATTATTATTATTTTTTTAAATCAGCAGGGATTGGGAAGGTGGTAAGATTTGAGGGAATGAGAGATGGTGATAAATACAGGAAAATTTTTGAAGGGGCTAAAGTTTTGCTTTTAAAAATGGGCAAAAATCCCAGTGGCTAAACGTCCCAAGCTTATAGAGACTTGCAGCTGTACCAGCCACATGTTTTGCGATGACATTTTTTTAATGTCACAGTAACAAATATTTTGCATCTTCAAGGTTGTTGGCATGTTGTGGAACAGCTGGAAGGCTGAGCATTGAGCCGCAGTGAGCAAAGTCTCACCAAAACTAGCCAAAAATAACAGCCTGGTCTGATCAATCTTTATTTCTTTTGAGAGATAGTAGGGTCAAAACTTGACATTAATCAGTGGACCAAGCCCACCTTGTGACAACAGTCCAGGCTGGTGGAGGCACACCCTGCGCCTGTTATTAACAATCATTACTTGAATGGAAGTTAATTTGAGTGTTGCATCCCTTTTTGGCCAGGAGTTACCCGTCCTCTAGTGGTTAGTGGTTACTCCAGCACGATAATGCCCCATGTCACAAATCACAACTCATCTCAAACTGGTTCCATGAACATGACACCGAGTTCAGTGTTCTTCGTTTGCCTTCCCAGTCACCGGCTCTGAATCCAGTGGAACACAAATGGGGTGTGACAGAACGTGAGATTCACGACAGAAAAGTGCTCCTGAGGAAAATGCATAATGCAGTCACCTCAACATCGCCCAGAATCACAAAGGATTGTTTCCAACATCTTGTGGAATCCATGCTGTGAAGATACAAAGCTGTTTGGATGGCAAATGAGGCCCAATCTAAAATTAGCATATTGTTCCTAATAAAAAGTTCTCAGTAAATTTTTGCCTTATGATTATGGTTAGACAAAGAAAAAAAAAAAAAAAAAAAGATTTCTCTAATGACAGAGGTTTGGCTTAGAGATTTACAGAAGATGGCAGTGTTGTGAGACCACCACCACTCCAGATTTACAAGTAGACACCATCTTCCTGCCAACAAACTATTTGGAACGCATGTTAAGAGAAAGCCTTTCCTTTCATCTAAGCACAAATTCAAGTGTCTGGTGTTGTTTACACAAACATTAAAGGGAACTGGGTTCTATGGCCATATAACACAAAAATAGTGCGTTCGGGTAACAGATGGTGGGTTTAGGAAAAGACTCTACCCACAAAAGAAACCAGTTACCACTGTTAAGTATTGTGAGAAACCTAGAATGATGTTGGAATATTCTTTCAAGGTCAGGAACTACCCAGAGATGTTTGGACACCGGGTCAAGGATGGATCTTTCATCAAAACTCAGGATGAGTGTCTTTAATCCACATAAACGTATTTCAGCATCCACACCGACAGAAGAGCTCCTCCAAATACCAAAAGCAGGGAGCCAATAATTGTGACATTTAGCATAAAAATAAATTATTCACTAAATTTCAACATGAGGAGCCTAATTAAAGAGGTACTGCACATTTCAGTGTGTTTCTGAGATTTAAATCAAATGATATGACTGTATGGTTAAGCCTGTGACAGACTGGCATAATGTTCAGAGTGTACACCGCCTCTCGCAAAAAAAAACAAACAAACAAACCAAAAATTGAATTAAAGAAAGAAAAATAAAAATTAGCTTCAGCTTCCCCAGTGACCCTGATGGATAAGCAGTATAGAAGATAGAAGTGCATAGATAGATTACTGTAATGTGAGAACACATCAATGCTTGAGTTCATTCTATTGGTTAAAATCTTCCTAAACCTTGCAAGGCACATGGAATTTTATTAAAAAAAATAAAAATAAAAAACCTCTCTAATCAGGTGGCCATTCTACCTTCTCCAGCGCCTGCCAGAGTGGGAGTTTGTGAAACCGTTTTTTTATTATATAGTGGACTGATCTAAACTCAGAGTTGGGAGTGAAGTCACAATTTATCAATAGAAAATTGGTTTTCTCCCATCAATACAAAGGGTGCTAATAACTCTAGAGCTAACTGATGTGACTGAACTGGCGTGTTGTATGTAAGCAGTGAGCCTGAGCCTGCTCTCTTCGGTGAGTTTCTTCACAAGCACGAGTGAATCATGCTTCAGTGCTCTCATCAAAATAGTAAACAACATCAATGTTTATCATGAATAATATATCATCCTTCTTGAAACATTATACTGGAGAAGACAAACCATTCAATCACTGAAAGATTTATGGATAGGAAGTCTGCACAGACAAAACTGGTGGCTGTATGGCCATGTGCACATATTCTGCACCCTGTCCCAACACAAACAAACAAATAAACACAAATTTCAGCTGAACCATGGAACACCAACTGTGGTGTTGCACACAGGGTATAAAAGCTTTTTTTTTTTTTTTTTTTTTTACAGCAGTCACTGTACTTTATGAGGGTTTTTATTTATTTATTTTCATCAGTGACCACCGAAAGTGCAGTTATGATTCCCTCCCCATTCATTTACATACATCTCTGGTCTTGATAGCCTGAAACTGCTGCCTGGGGGAGTTACTAAGAACACTGTTGACCCTGAGTGGTGAGACTTTCTGCTAAATGAACTCTGACCAATCCATATGCTGAACTAAAAATGCACTCAGAGTACAGACCTCATCTTTACATGGGTTATTGGTAGTTTGGAGCATCTGTACAGTTGGCATGTCATGTGCCTAGTAACCATCACTAAGGGTGAAAACCACTGCTTGACAACGCGCTAGCTAAGGTGAACACCTCGTTCATTTCCCTGCCTTATCACATCGCTGGAACAAAACAAAACCCACAGCTTACCCACATGTAGTGCACGTCTCCAGTTGATTATTATTTACACCCTAACAGTATTTTTGTTTATTGTATCTTTTAAACCCACCACATACCATACTCACTTTAATTCATTGCTGTTACGCTTATCCTCAACACAAAGCCTAAGAGCAATATGACAACCTGATAGTATAGGGTCACATAGAACACTCCAACTGCCTTAAAACGGTCTAATAACCTCTTAAACAATAACAATTGATTAATACATAAGTACACCTGGTAACTGTGAATAAATATTGATAAAATACTCATGAGAGTAATCACATTAGCGCTTTCATTGGTAAATACTGACTACATTACTTACCTAAAAACACTACTCGGGCCAATCTATTAAGTACATATTAGCTTGGTTATTATTTTCTATACAAAGATCATGTTGGGATCTTTCTCCTTACAACTGCTGTTTCCTTCAAATACCGAAAAATATTACCTGGTGTGGCGATTAAGTAATTACACACTTTCAGGTCACTTAATTTGAACTGGTCCACAAAACATCTGCGAGCCATCTGTAAGGACGGTGCTCCAAACAAACGAGCACCAAATTCTCATATACTATCTTTTGGAAGCACCATCCAGCTCACCCGTGTCATGGAAAGACATTTTAACAACTATTTGTCACTATCGCCCAGTTAAACTAAGGTGCGTTTAAAAAAAAAAAGCAGTAAAGTGTAAAACATGTACAGTGGTGCTGATCGGCTTTGAATTTGAATTGCATCGGTTGCTAGGTGTCAGAGACTTGATGATATGTCACTGAGAAAATATGAATAGTGGTAGACGATGTAGAATTATGGTGCCCCCTTGTGGCCTGTTCCGCAATTTTGAGCTGTATATTTTTTTTTCACGACGTATTATGGGTGATTTCAGCCTCCTTGCCCCATCACGCAATGTTGAAAACTCCTTCAAAACCATTATAGATCTGGCCCAAAATTTAATCAGTTCTTTGCTGGGCCTAGACCTATATTTGGTTAAAATTTCATGGAAATCTGACCATTCGTTTTCGAGTTATCATGGTCACAGTCATACCAAGACACGCATGACCATTCTCATAACTTCCCTCCTTGATGGAGGTAACAATTATAACATGCCATTGGGCAAGTTCAAAATAGTAAAAATCTACATTCACAACTCTTTGTAATTGATATCCATGATTTTCGACATATTCATTCACATGCAGGCCTTGTAAAAATACAAAGCCAAAGCTTTAAAAAGGAATTACTGTGAGGTCACTTATTCATCACAGCTGGAGAGGGATTATCTGCTTATACAAGACTGGCGTATTCAAGCCTTTAAATCTCAATACAGCATGTGGTAGTGTGGTCTGTACAGTCAGGATCAGAAATCTGCCTACAGTTCAGCTGTATTCAGCACATCTGCTTCTATTTCTCACAGCCCAAAATCTGTGCTTTTATTCTACCAGCATTAAATAAACATAAAACCATGACGTTTTGGAAATATGAGCAGCCTAGGAAAGATATATCGTATGTATCACTATACAACTTCAAGGTCACGTGACACACACACACACACACACACACACACACACACACACACACACACACACACACACACACACACAAAACAGAGCTCACTGCTAATAAATAACTCACCGAACAGAGTAAGCTTTAATATTCTGCTGCACTGGATGGCGAAGGACAGATCAGAGCTGTCGAAGATGGTGATGAGGTCATCATCTACAAGAAGAAGAAAGGAGCATAAAGCACAGGAGATGAACCCACAGGTCATTCAGAAAAACAGGAAATGTATCAGCATCATCTGTATTTTTGGATGGTTTATTACTGTTCAACATAATCTGGGTTAGGTATCATGTATTCACTGCAGCTGGCTTTGTTTCTAGGTGATAAGCTTGTAACAAGAACATCAGGAAGGATGGCACTTCCTAGCATTATTGCAAGAGCAATGGACTTTCTGATGTAGGAAATACAGCCTGACACTCAAAGCACCTTCGTCCTTGTATTTGATGGTGACCTCGTCGCTGCTCTGGAGCTGGCCGCGGAAAACGCGCTGCATCATGAGCAGGAGCTCGTCATAGGTAATGTCTTCATTGTGGATGGGGATGCGGCGGATGTCATCGCCCAGCTGAGCCTTGATGATCAGCTTCCCACTCAGGTCCAGCTGGCCATTCATCCTGCTGAAACAAAACACACATCATGACTGCACGGTTAATCACCTGAGAAACACTTTAAACACAAGTGAACTGTTATCTTTAAACAGCCATGAAACTGATGGCACCTTTAATCCCAGGCCATAAAACAGTCGCCTGATCTAATCTAATCACCTTTACTTCTAGATGACAACAGAAATTTCAATAGAACTGACTGTTGCACAACATGTGAAGATTAACTTATTACATCGCTCACAAGGTGCACTTTTATAGTAATAAAATCTCATTTACTGATACAAACGAGAAACGATCTACAATAAACCTTTCTTCAACATCATGTTTGCACGTGTAACAGCACAAACTATTTTTTTTTCCAGGGACTGAAATATTAACCTACTAGGGAAAACAGCTTGTAGAATTATTTCAATAGTTACACTCTGCATTTTACCATAATTGATGAATACTTCTTCAAAAAATACGCCAAATTCTTGATTTGGCCACGCCCACTTTCCTACTATCCCTCTGATAGGGTCAACCCCCCTCGGGCCCAGCCTAATGATGGCCTCCTTCACTCGAATTGACACCTGTTTAGTCTACGCACTAAGAAATCTCATGAACAGCTGCCAAATAGAAATCCAGCACTTGAAATCAACTCCAGACCTTTTTATTTCCATAATTTGAAAAATATAACAAGAAAGCAGTCATAACTGGTCATGAAACTGCTCGTCAGCCAACTGTCAAAGCGTTCTGTGCCTGTGAAAATGAAACGGAGGACTACTATGCATTAAAATAAAATAAAGTTATATAAAAATAATATATAGATTTATATATATATATATATATATATATATATATAAATATAAATTTAATTAAATAATAAAATGATTGTAGTCCAAAACGATTGATAAAATATTTTTTGTTAAACACCCTGAATTAAAGATGAAAGTCTAAACTTCTTGATTACACCATTTCAAATCCACTGTGATGGGAGTGACTGACATTTTATATATTGCAAAGGTGCCAAACTCAAGGCCCACTGGCCAGGTCTGGCACACCTTCTTATTTAACGTGGCCCACAAGAGCTTTCAACGAATATGATTATCGTATATTTTTTGCATCAACCATTACCACGAAACCTAATTCATCATCCTTCCACTAGGTGGCGGCAGCCTGATTCACTCATTTTCTGAACCGCTTGATCCTAATTAGGGTCGCGGGGAGGCTGGCGCCCATCTCAGCCGACTCTGGGTGAAGGCAGAGAACTCCCTGGACAGCTCGTCAGGGCAGAAACACGCTGACGGGATTGCAACCTACTCTTTTCGAAAGTCAGCAGTGGTTGTTTAGAGACACGGCTGGCCTTTGATAACCCAGTTAGCTGTGGCAGCTATTTCAAGTAAACAGCTAGACTGTCAAAATTCCATCAATTTTGATTGACATCTACCGGGTCCACATCGAGATTGAAAAATTGAAAATACCGAAAAATTCAGAAAAAAATTAATATTTATTTAAAAATTAAGAAATGTATTTTAAGCTGTTCACACATTCTTGCACAATCCACATGACACTGAAAAGTAATTAAAACACACTAACATTCATTTTTTACAAAAAAAACTATTAGTGTTTTTAACCAGATTTCTACATCCAAAATGAAAATCCAGAAAATCAGGCTATCTACATATTCATACAGTTACGTAGTTCATTTTCATTTCCAGAGGTTCGATTTCTCCTTTTTGTCAGTTTCCACTATTCGTAGGACATTCTGAAGGGCTCTTCTGCCTTGGCAGCACCAGTAAAGTCTGCACTTAGCTTCACCCCTCTTTCTGCACAATCGTTTATGACATTAATGGCGCCGATCTTGGTTTTCGAAGACAGATATCAACTTCTTTCTTTCACCTACCTACAGTTCTACAATTTTCCCACAACCCCTTTTCTTCGAAACCATGGGGATGTTTCCTTTGAGATAAAATGGAATTATCTTCTCTAGAACAATCTTTGCATTGTCCCTTTTGTTCTGTTGGATGCTGTACCTTGTGCAGATCCTTCATATCGATGAAATATATATATAATATCTTATGACCTGCTCGTTTGTTGGTAACCTGCAGCCTGTGATCTCTTCATCCTTCTTTGTTATGCCAGCACCAAGACAGCAGCTTCACGAGTAATCCTTGCTTTTTTAGCTACTTTTGCCATTTTGTCTTCCTCTATCAATGCACAAAGCAGTATGTGGATGTAGAGTATATAACACTATATACTGCCAAAACTCTATTTCTGGGAAAATTAACGCAAAAGTGCAGAAAGCTGTAGAACCACTATTAACCACACAATAACCAGTATACAAGAAAATTCTGGGAAAATTAAAGTCATTAGTGCGTGCAGTTATTTTTTCAAGATTTTCATGGCTGATGTCGCCCTGGTAGAATTTATCCAAATTTGAAAATATTTTACACAGTGTGTGTTTACAAGGGGTAGTACATTTCTGATATATTGCCATGACAATTTTTTTTTAATTGGGGGGTTCAATGTCCCCTTCCGTATCTGGTAAAGGACGCTATTGTGCGTCGTTTGGTTTCACTTTATAGAGAAACACTTATTTGGTTAACTAAAGATATTATTGACGTGGCCGCGTTAGGGAACCCTAGTGCTAGGAAAACATTGGAAGTACACATTTCACCCAATTAATCAAGTGAATCGACAGCATTTTTTAACACCACGACAGACTGCCTTTAAGGGTTTCCATTTTTGCCTTGCAGCAGCTGTTCAGTCAAACAAACTGACAAAACAGCAAACAGGCTGCGGCGCACAAGTACACAACACCAACAACCTCCCAATCCGGAGGCCTTTTAATGGTTAATCCTGCACCTCCTGAAACGCTTTCTCTCTGATGGCTGTGGCAAGCTGCCGGGTGACCCTAATCGAAAGAAATATGATACGCACAAGCGTCCGGTGAAACAGGAGAAAGGAAAATAAAACCTTTAATTAGGACGGTAGTAACCTGAGCCAAGTCTGGCCTGGTTTCAGTAGCAACACTGATAAACTGAAATGTCACAGGAGAGTCTAAGGGTCAGAACAGGGAGAATGATTTGGCTTTTTCGGCAGACTTTGGCCAGTTACACCAACTCTGGTGTAACCTGCTTGAAGGAAATCAAGCCTGGGAGTGAAGGATCTAATGGTAGTGATAGGAAGACATGACTACTTATGACTCACTGGCGGAAAACGGGTGCGTTTTTATTTCAAGAATAAAACACAGCTTCATTCCGCAATCAAAAGAGAGCAGAGTTTTAGCTGGTGTTTCACAGGACCCCTCATGGGTATGTCTTCGATCAGGCTGTATCTGATCACTGACTCAATCAAAATAGATTCAGCTCCAAGTCTGGATAGGGTTTTCTCCTCTATATTCACCGCCACAGATGTTCACAATCTCATGACTCAGGTATTATCGAGTTAAAACGGTTCTCCGTCCTGTTTACTAGCCTTTATTCAGGTCGCAAATAAACCAAAACATCAATTATTCTATGGTTTTTCTGCCAGACTTTCTGACAATGACATGGGCGAGGCTGCAAGCTACTCATTAGCAAAACAGCTAACGTAGCTCTGTCGCTAGAGAAGTAGTACAGCTCATTCTAACTGAAAAAAATACCCCGGAAGGAAAATAAACTAAACTAAACAACACCAAAGGTTCTCTACAATGTTTCGAACTTTATAAATAGCCACTACGAGAAAATTAATAAACTGTGTGCTCGGAATGGTAACATAATCCCCAGGCCAATTTTGCTGCGTTGCTGGCAGGACGTTTTTACCTCTGCCAAATAGCGATCCACGCTCAGCAAAACGTTACGTTTCCCTTCGCACCCGTACTGAGGTCATATCTTCTTGGCTGTCAAATCAGCATCTGTGCTTTGAAACGCACGTGCAACTGCTAGCCAATCAAAATGTGCGATTACTCGTAGAAAACAGGCGTGAAAATAACACCTCAGCAGCTGTTGTGGCAACTTCCTGCCAGAAAATGCACTCTTTAGCTCAACGCACCTCAACCGGCGTCAAAGTAAAGAGCAAAGGGGTACAAACACTACTTTTTAAAGAACATAAACACAAGGAAACAAGTAATTATACACAGGTTACAAGAATATAACGCAATTCTATAATATTAACATACTTGAACACCGTCCCAAACTCTTTTTTTTGTCTGCCCCACTTTTTGGAAGCTAAACTGATGCTAACACTCACTTAGCTTGTAAGTGTCAGCTGTACCACTTAACGGTACCGGAAGTCTTAAACAGGTTTCACACTAAAGATAATGTGGGACACGAACATAAGGTCAGTATAAAGACACTGTTTTACCTGGAGTTTAAGGTGTTGATCCCGCAGTGGTATAGTGTTTTGGCAGGACCAGTTTCCACTGGACTAGCTCCGACAGCGCTCCACATCCGGAAGTGACTCGGCCTGTACGTGGCAAACACATTCGCGCGTGCGCAGTAGGTTCAATCACATTACTATTGGGTTGGATGATTGGATTAGGGAACTGAGTACTTAGAGAAAGTATTGTTTTAAAAGCATTGTTTTACGAGACAAAGGGATCAAAATAACGTTTAAAAAAAATCAAAGAGAGCCCAAATAATTACAAAAAATCATTTAAATGATGAGTTAAGTTTAAGGTATAAAAATAAACTATAGTGTTACTTAACCTTGAGACAACAATGTCCTCATGATATGGCGTCATGTTTTCGTCCCAGCTATATTGTGTGTAAGGTAAAGTCTGTTGGGTTTTTATACCCGAGCCTAGTGGCTCATCAGGCCGGTGCTTATCCCCGGTTTCTGTAGCGTGAAGCGACTAGGAGTTCAGCTCCTCCTGGATGGGACGCTAGTCCATCGCAGGTTACCTTCCCAGGATTTTTACTGGTACCCATTTATACTGCTGGGTGGACAGAGGCACACTTGTAGTTAAGACCTTGCCCAGGGGGTCTTAGCACGGTGGGGGTCCAACGAGGATTTGAACCCATGATCTCTCGATCCCAGCAGCCTAACCGCTACGCCACCGGCCCCACTATATTGTGTGTATGTCCTTGTAATATCCTCATATAAGGGCCACTGGGTATTACCCTACTGCTAAACTTGTTCCTTTTTGAAAACGTTGATCAAGTCCAATAGTTAGTCAATCAGGTGGTAAGTAAGCAGTGCAGGGGAAAGACAAGACACACAACATTAGGTTAATTTACATTTACAGCATTTGGCAGACGCTCTTATCCAGAGCGACTTACAATTATCTTTTTTTTATACAACTGAGCAATTGAGGGTTAAGGGCCTTGCTCAAGGGCCCAACAGTGGTGA
>JAQMYF010000012.1:44805034-44815955 GCA_030014195.1 Neosilurus mollespiculum | reverse complement strand
TTTTATACAACTGAGCAATTGAGGGTTAAGGGCCTTGCTCAAGGGCCCAACAGTGGTGATAGTGGGGATTGAACCGCAGTGTTCATGCTTGCAAGGGTTTTCTCTAGAGACTCCGCTTTCCTCCCACAGTCCATAGACATGCACATTAGGCAAACTGGCTACTCCGAGTTGCCCGTAGGTGAGTGCGAGTGTAAATGGTTGAGTGTGTGTTGCTCTGCGATGGTCTGGACCCCGCCTTTTCCCAGTGTCGGCCGATATAGGCACCAGCTTCCCGGCAACCTAATAGGTTTATATCCTTCATAGTTTTAGTCTGGTTTTGTTTTTTATTCAGTGACACCCAAAAACGATTTAGGTAATGGAAAGGGGTTATATTTTAGTCAAATTTCAGTCATTAACAGTGCCGTAGGGGTTAAAGTGCCAATATTGTGCTACTACTGAATAACAACAACAATAATAATAATAATAATAAAATAGACATTGACGTTGTGGTTAGCACATCCGCCTCAAAACAAGAAGGTCCTGGATTTGCATGTTCTCCCTGTGCTTGTGTGGGTAGACCTGTTCAGAATTCAAAACTTCACTTATATGACTCACAGCTCCCTACCAGCAAACAGGCCTTCCAATACTTTTTGCATTTGCAAAATAATGCCAAACATCAAGGTCTTTTCATAAACAATCAGGCCTTGGCATATGATACTGTTGATTCCATCATTCTAGTCTGGCAAATGGCACATATCAAGACAATGACCAGGTGAAATGCAATGCTTTTGTTTGCGGCTTGTTCAGTTTCGCTTTCTTCTTTTCAGGTTCTGCGGCTGAAGTGGCAATTATGCCCCTGCGCAGGACCTTTTTGGCCACGTGCACTAAATTCAATTCAAGCCACCAGCACCAGTGCCACTTGTTAAAAGTTCACCAGATCTATAAGCAGAGAGGTCAACCTGAAACAAGTTTTGTAAGTTTTATGCTTTCATCCGGAGTTCCGAAAGATTCAAATTTCAAAGAAAAATGTCAATATGTGGCTGTAAAGCTTGATAATTGTGATCATACTGTGAAATTTAGTTAGCGTTCTTGTGGACCCAGTGGTGTGGCTCTCTCTGTATTTCTCCGAAAGTTATGCAGCAAAATACAGCAGAACGCAAGGTGGACGATTTGGACAAAATGGACGATTTGGACAAAAATAGACATGAAATGTTCAAGGCTCGTGAGGCAGGGTTTTCCATCACCTGAGATCCAAATGGTTGACATATTTGGATTCCTCATAGTCAGAAGCATGGACAAGAATCAGAACAAGAGGCTCAATTATAAGCAAAGATTTGAATTCTGAACAGGTCTTTTGTGTGGGTTTCCTCCGGGTACTTCGGTTTCCTTCCACAGTCCAAAGACATGCATATTAGGCTTATTGACTTGTCCAGGTTGACCCTGGGTGTGGGCGTTTGAGTGTGTGTTGCCCTGCGATTATGGTCTGGCGAGCTGCTCAGGGTGTACCCCGCCTTTGCCCAGTGTCGGCTGATATAGGCACCAGCCTCCTTGTGACCCTGGTAGGATTAGGGGGTTGTAGCCTTTATTTACCTACTATTGCTACTACAACTACGGTCCCTCACAAACCATGTGAATGCCAAATCCCATCTGATCTTGGAAGCTAAGTAGGGTTCAGCACTGCCTAAAAGAGCTCCCTTTTTCTACTGTTGGGTGTCCGAGCCGGGGTGTGCATTTCACCACCTCTCCTTTCACTAGCTGCTTTCATTTCTATCATCTGTCTTGTTAGTTGAAGTAACTTTTAACAAGTTCATGTTGTATCAGGCTTCTGATTTTGCTGTTTGCTCCATGAACATTTGTTTACTTGCAAGTCTGACTGTGTAAGATTGTGTTTTTTATTCTATGTGAGTCTGAGCAGTGATCTACATGCCTCTAGTTTTAAATATCAGTTATGTTTTAAATTGTTGCCCATCATCGTCCAAGTCAGCGATACATTACAACCAATCACTATCAACTCAGTCCTGCGGCAGCCTTATTGGATTTCCTGTGGTGGGCACACACGGACACCAGACGGAAATGGGACAACCATCGGAATCATATTCCATGAGTACAGAGCTCCGCCATAAGTAATATTTGCTGTTCGATACCATGTCTTCATCTGTTTATGACTGCACATTGATACGTGGACTATTATAAAGTGATTTCGTACTGCTAAATTTTATGTTACCTTTATCTGTCTTATGGACTCTGCTTCCTTCTCTCAGACCTACTTATGGAGAATATTTGTTCCGTATATTGTTCCTTAAGCACTCTGACTTTTCTAAGCTCCCTCTGGAATCCTTACCAAGTAACCTTCAAAATGTTTTCGAAAGTATTATTAGTTGAAATCCTGACCCCAGCATGAAAAAGCAACATACCTGTAAAACCACGTGCCTGTTTTTGTGGAGGTTCTGCTTGTATCAGCAAAACGTCTCTAACCCATCAACACTGACTCCACACGACGTGACAGTGAAAAATCACTGTGGAGAGTCTGGTCTTAACTCTGTCTCAACCACCAAGGCTGATGTCGTAAATTTTCTTTATTCCAGCTAATTGTTATTGTTAATGTTTATTGATTTTTAACGGAGAATTCCGACTGTACTAGCGCTTTATCGCCACTCTAATTCCAGTATTTGCTTGTTTTATACAGAAACAAGCAAATACCTATGATATCACAATCAGAAGTTCTCTGTGAGTTTACAGTAATAGAACTCCATGAGTAACTACTGTAAGATCAGTGAGGTCACAGTAAACTCTCCTCCCGTCACGATGTCCCATCAGTGCCTCACCTGACAAAATGAGATGGCCTTTTCAGCACTCACAGGTCATCCCTTTTTCCCTACAAATCAACACACACCCAGCTGTCCATATGACGTAAAAGACAATGTGATTCATCGGACCAGTCCACCTTCCCCCATTGCTCCATGATCTGGTTTTGATGCTCACATGCTCATTGTAGACACTTTAGTGGTGGTGCAGGCCAGGGTCAAGCATGTGTACCCTGACTGCCCTGCAGCTACACAGCCTCATGTGCAGCGATCTGCGATGTACTGTGTCCGTACACATTTCTATCATAATTAGCATGAACTTGTTCAGTAATTTGTGCTTTTCTATGGGATCAGACCACATGGGCTAGCCTTCATACACCTTGCAAGCTAGTGAGCCTAAGAAGCTGGTGAATTTGTTCTTGGTTCACTATTTGTCCTTCCTTGTATCACTTTCGGTAGATAATAATCACTGCAGAACAAAAACACCCTACAAGACCTGTTTTTGTGTTTTTGTTTTTTGGAGAAGCTTTAACCCAGACCTCTACTCTTGATTATTTGGCCCATTTTTCTTGCTCCCAAAGCATCAACTCAATAAGTGACTTCAGTTTCTGGCTAACACATCCCACTCCATGACAGATGCCACTGTAGTGAGATAACCACTGTTATTCATTTTACCTTTCAGTGGTAATGGTTATGGCTGATCAGTGTAAAGAAAGAGTGACTTCTATCTCACTTCTCCATAATTATTGACAAAATAGCTGGGAAGCTAGTATCCATCCTGTTAAAAGACTTTACCTAAAACATTTTTGGACAATGGACAAACAACCATATCTAACACATTGCAAGCATTTCAGTTATTTAAGAAGTAACCCTTTGAAATCTGTTCAAGTTGTCATTCCCAGCTCTGTAGGACTTGATGCAGCTTGAATTTTGTAACGTTAATTGTGTGATCACACTTGACAGGCTGAAGAAGTAGGCCAGCCTCCTCTAATATCTGGTAAACAGTTTCAAATCCTACATAAGTATCATCAAGAGTTGCTCTAACCTTAATAAACCTTTTCTATGTGGTGCTAACATTGAATCATCTTCAGTAATTGCTTTATCCTAAGGTATCCCACGGGGGGGGATCCAATGTTATTAATACTGGGCAAACAAGTGGGAGGATTTCTCCCAGATGGGACAACAATTCTACACAAGACACCATGCGCACACACACCTAGCAGCATTTAACAGACAGTCTCTCTACCTGCATAATTCTAGACAGTTGGAAGAAACCGTAGGCCCTGGAGAAAACCCAATTCAAACACTTGGAGAACATACAGAATAAAAAAAAAATTGACCACAGAGGTCCAGACGCTCCCGCTGAAAGGACAATTTCATACTATGGCAATATAGAACAAGCATAGCAGGTTTGAAAGTCCGGGAACCTAATATACAGTTTTGCCTCTGTGATCTTGAAAAGTAGGTCAAGGTCACTCACCTACAAACGCATCCTAGCACTCATAGTAGTGAGCCAGCATACCAAGTTTGAAAGCCTCAGATTCAGAGCATCGCAAGTAAATGTCCGGAAACTTAAGTGTGATGGACAGATGGACGGACGGAACCCCTTCCTAAAGCTCCAGAGGGGTGGGAGCTAAAAAGATCTAATAAAATCAGTTGTCCAACTCAGGGTTAAACCAGGGACTTGGGAGGTTTGAGGGGTTATTGACTGCATCATTGTGCCATCCACAGACTTCTGTTATAGTTGGAAAAAAAAAAATCACCCCTTTCATCAGTCTGAAGATGATACACAGTTATCTCATCTCTTAATACCTAAAGCTCACAGGATTAATGGCTCCCTGTTTGAATCCATGGATAAAAATCAGAATAGATATTATAAGACAGGACTTGCTCTTTGGCATAAAGTGCAGGGAAAAGATATACCAGACATTTGGAACCCTCTTCCAAGCCTCTAAAATTAAAATTCTTTCTCCTTCTCTCCTCTCAGCTATCCTATTAGCCGGAGCGGCCGTTAGGTGCACCACCGAAGTCCTTGCAACCAGTTCACTCCACTCTTCTCTGTTCTCATTCATTCATTCATTCATTTTCTGAACCGCTTAATCCTAGTTAGGGTCGCTAGGAGGCTGGCGCCCATCTCAGACGACTCTGGGCGAGGACAGAGTACATCCTGGACAGCCTTCTCTGTTGTCTGCTTTTCTTATTGTTTCGCTCAGTTTTAATCCAGTCCAGTCCGTTATATTGTCTTCCCATCTCCTCTTCTGCCTGCCTCGTTTCCTTCCTCCTTTTAGGGTGCCTTGCATTACTGTCTTTGCAAGGCCAGTTGATCTAGTTACATGCCCATACCATTATAATTTTCTCTTTCGAACTATTGTTAGTAAATCCTTGTATGATCCAATGGCTTGTCTTATTCTTCTGCTTCTTCAGTACACTGAGATAGTCAACTGATTTCATTTTATTGCTGCATAATATTGCTGAGTCTCGACCTGCTCAATGGAAGCAACTCCAGATCATAACACTGCCTCCAGAGGCTTGTACAGTGGCCAATATCAGTCTGCTGGGCTTTATACACCCGAGCCTAGTGGCTCATCAGAGCCGGAGCTTATCCTGGTTTCTGTAGCATGAAGTGGAAAGGAGTTCAAATGTTCAATAGTTTCATTTATTGATTATTTGTATTTTTTTTTATTAATTTATTTTTTGGTCAAGCAGCGTATTTGGGGGCAGTGGTGGCCCGGAGGAAGGGTGCTGGATTACTGATGCAAAGGTTGGGGGTTCAAGCCCTTCTATCACCGGGTTGTCACCGCTGTCCCCCCAGTGCAGCTAACTGGGTTATCAAAGGCCAGCCACGTCTCACACTGTCTGTGGTGAGAGGAATGTAAAAGAACCATTGCTGATTTTCGTAAAGAGTAGGCTGCACTGCTGTCAGCGTGTTTCTGTCCTGCGATGACCTGGCGAGCCCTCCAGGGTGTACTCTGCCCTCGCCCAGAGTTGGCTGAGATGGGCACCAGCCTCCCCGCGACCCTAATTAGGATCAAGCGGTTCAGAAAATGAGTGAATGAGGCTGCCGCCACCTAGTGGAAGGATGATGAATTAGGTTTCGTGGTAATGGTTGATGCAAAAATATATACGATAATCATATTCGTTGAAAGCTCTTGTGGGCCACGTTAAATAAGAAGGTGTGCCGGACCTCGCCAGTGGGCCTTGAGTTTTGGGCGTTTTCCCCGCGACCCTAGTTAGGATTAAGCAGCTCAGAAAATGAATGAATGAAGCAGCATATTTTAGGTTCTGTTATGTATCTTTGCTTGGTTATGGCTACCTCAGTAAAATGAGCAAGATTTTTGCTCTGTTCCTTCTTGTATTGTGTGAGCTGGAAAACAGCAAAATGTGGCGTGTTGAGTGAAAGGGGGGTGCCCAGAGCACATGAAAAAATACAAAGAAAAAAAACTGTAGTTCATCAATTCTGTCTCTTCATCTCCTCAAGTCTGACATTTTCAGCAAGATACCGCCGGCAATGTAGCGCTTTGTTGTTGAATGAGGGGTTTTCCATATATAGCAAAATTATCACGTGTGCATCATCCAATTATCAGCAGGAACCCACACAACCACAACTTCAGTTTGTTTTAGAGCTTCAGTTCAGAATGTGCTAAACTAATGAGCAGGAGGTCTGTGTGCGGAAACGTGTTAATGCATGAGGTCAGAAGAAAATGTCCAGACTGACTTAAACTAACAGGAAAACTAGAGCAACTCAAATGATCTGAGTAACTCAAGTTCCTTTATAACCGTGGTTAGCAGGAAAAACAACTACAACTAACAGCTACAACTACACTAAGCTACAGCAGCACCACTTTTGACTACCACTTTCAGCCAAGAACATCAATCAGAGGCTAAAAATGGCACCGCGTGTCCAAAACATCGGAACAGTATGATGATGCAAGATAAAAAAAAAAAAATAGTCCAATCTTCATCTAGTTAGTTTCTATTGGCTGATTAGATAATTGGTGGCATGGTGGCGGAGCAGTTAGTACATCCACTTCACATCAAGAAGGTCTTGGGTTTAAGTCCGGGGCTCGGCAAGGGTGTTTCTGCATGGAGTTTGTATGTTCTCTCTGTGCTTGTGTGAAAGATGTGCACTTAAGCGAATTGGCTGTTCTAAATTTCCCCTAGGTGTGAGGGTGAATGGGTTGTGTGTGTATTGGCCCTGTGATTGACTGGCGGGCTGTTCAGGGTGTACTCTGCCTTTGCCCAGAGTTGAGATCCTGCGACCCTGGTAGGATTAAATGGTTCAGCAAATGAATGAATGTTATTAAACTTATAAACACTGGTTAAGCTTACCAGTGCCATCTAGTGCTAATGAACAGTAGGTGCACTAGGATTAAATAAAGAAAAAGAGATCTTTGTCAACTGTAGCAGGAATAATAAAAATCAGTTTAGCAGCAAATATTTAAAAAAGTGCACAAAAGACACCTAAGGTAACTACACGAAGCTATATATGTGAATATACCTACATACACATATAGACACATATACATATATATCTTATATGTGCAAACACATATACATCTGTCCACATGTTTACACATACACAGAAGGGTGCATGATATGTCAAAGGTGCATGGTATGCACAGGGTGAGAGGTAGAGCTTTTTAATCATAAGGTGCATGATGCTAAAATGTTATGATGTTCAATACCTGCTCTAAACATGAGTACTGAACTTCGAAGAGTAATACTGCACTGTCCAGGAAGATGGTCTGGTTGATGGTTATTCAGTCAGTGTATGTGATGGTGGTGGTGGGGTTGCATGTTTAACAGCTTGTGGGTAAAAGCTGTTCTTGAGTCTGTTAGTTTTTGTTTTTAGTGTCCTGTACCTTTTTCCGGAGGGGAGAGGGGAGAAAGAGGCTGTCCAGGGTGTGTGGGGTCTCTGATAATTCCACTGGCTCTCCTCCGAAGTCTGCCAGTGTAAATCTCACTGAGGGAGGTCACAATGAAAGTGGCATAGATGTGGTCTCCTATCCTGACGTTCTGAGGTCTGTTGCCAAGAAAATCCAGTATCCAGGTGCACAGTGAGCTCCCTAGGCCCAGGTTGCCCAACTTCTGAACCAGTTTATGTGGTGGAACTGTATTAAAAGCGGAGTTGAAGTCTACGAACAGCATCCTCACATAGGAGTTACTGCTGTGCAAGTGTGTGAGGGCTGTGTGGAGGGCTGTATTGATGGCATCCCCTGTTGACCTGTTTGCTTTGTATGCAAACTGATGTTGCTCAAGATCAGCAGGGATGGCAGCCTTAATGTGATACAAGACAAGTTAGGGCAACTGGGTGATAGTTATTCAGGCAGCTCACTGTGCTCTTCTTAGGCACTGGAATGATGGTGGCTGTCTTGAGGCTGGTGGGAACCATGTACCGCTACATTGCAGTAGCGAGAGGTTAAAGATAGTGGTGAAAACCCCTGCTAGTGGATTTGTGCATGCTTTAAGTACCCTTCCTTTTACTCCATCTGGACCAGTAGCTTTCCTCGCATTGACTCTGCAGAGGGTGGCTCTGATCTGGTGCTGCTGCAGCTGGATGGGGTCGTCGCCCCTTTCGGGAAGAGCAGAGCAGATACGCACCCCCCTGTTGTGTTGGTCAAAGCGAGCAAAGAACTGGTTCGGGAAGTCCGGTAGGGTGCTGTCTGAGGAGTCTGATGAATAAGCAACAGATAATAAATGTTGCTTGTAATGATGTAATGTCCCCTCCCCTCCCCTTCAAAGCGTTTCTGTGGTATGCTGCTGCGGCCTCAATGAGAGTGGACCCGCTCCCCACGCAAATATAAACTGCTTATTCTAAGGTTCCGAAAACTCAATGACATTTTTTATGGCTATAGATGAAAATGTGTTTATTGACGATAGATTGAATGTCTGCTAATACAGCCTTTAAAATGTTACACACGGTACCTTTAACTAATCGTCAAGAGACGCTTCACTCGGTAGAACCATATTTTGGAATGTCCTGTCAGATGCAATTCTGTCTAAATACACAAATACTGAAATAATTCCATAATTTTATTATTATGTTTACCCAAATCAGTTAAATAATACACAAATCAAGAACAGACATTTCAGACACAGACAGTGGCGAGTAAAAACACATTTCTGTGTTCTTCAGTGCCTGCGGTCTGTCGGGACCATACCAACATGTGCTCTGAACGACTGGATACCTGCTTCCCTGAGCCTTCTGCACACTGTATGAGCACTGATGTGGTTGTGGCGAGTACCAGGAACCTCAGCTGCCGTAAGTGTTGATGGACGGAAACGGTCCCTCAGATGCATCACACGGATACGACAGTCTTGTGCACGTGTAGTGACACATGGCTGGCCAGGTGTCGGACGGTTTCGGGTGGTTCCTGTCTGTCTGTGGCATATCTGAAGGCGTACAACTCCTGAACGATGCATGCCAAAGTGTGCTGCAACTCTTGCAAAGGTCATTGAAGTTAGAGCATCAGATGAAATTCTAACTTGCAGGTCTAAGTGTTCGATGCTAACTTTTGATGTGCTCTCTGCATGGATGCTTTGTGCTAGTTGTCTCATTGTCGTATCTTCTCTAAGGATCCCAAACTTATTCCATGCCACATGGGAACATTTGACTTGCACAGAAAAGGATGGAGCTGGGACCAGAATTAATATAGTAAATGCAGAAAATTTAAATATTTCATGCTTAAACTCAGAGGACAGATCTAAACACTAAATCAAACATGATATATACCCTTCACAAAGCTCTTACTATACACGCATATGCTACCGATTTTTCCCAAACAGAATCCAAAGCCAGTCACTCTAGGCATGTACAGCTTAATTTGTGCTAAAATTAATAATAAATTTGGACTACGACGGGGAATAACATTGTACAAATAAAGCATAGCGCTTTGAGGCCAGGCATGGCGATAAGATGGCATGATGGTGCGCTATGCATAAATAGCCTAGCTGGAGCACTGCGTGATAAATTTGCAGCCTTACCCATAAATCTAAGTATGTTTCAGAAAACATTTATTGCTTTTAGTAATATTTACCTTGCTCCAGACTCACTTTGCTGTCAGTTCTGACTGCGTGCATGATGGCACGTTGTTGTCTGTTGATATTGGTGTTACTTCACACAAAAAAGCTAAATTTACAGCAGTTGGCAGACACCATTATCTAGAGTAACTTACATTTATCATTTTTATACTGAGCAACTCAGGGTTAAGGGCCTTGCTCAAGAACAATAGATGCAACTTGGTGTTATTGGGGCTTTTTGGGGGCATTAGCCATAGCCTATTGGTTAGAGGACTCGGCTTTGGGACCTAAAGGTTGCTGGTTCGATTTCTGAACCAGCAGGAAAAATGTGTGGCAACGGGGAAGTGAGCTTCACCTTCCCTTCCTCCATCTTCATGTCTGAAGTGCCCTTGAGCAAGGCACCCAACCCCCAACTGCTCTCCGGGTGCCCCAATGTGTGTGCTCACTTTGGATGGGTTAAATGCCGAGGCAATTTCCTTTCCTTGTGGGATTAATACAGTATGTCAAATAAATAAATAAATAAACCCCTGACCTTAAGATCAGTAATCCAGAACCTTAATCACTGAGCCACCACTGCCACAAAAGGTAGGGTCGGGCTGGTTTTATTAGGTAGGGTCAGGTTTCCGGAAACACACGATTCTTTTGTTAGGCCTTGATAGAGCATAGAGGTAGAGTATATATACACCTACATATACACACACACATATATATATACACACATACACACACACACAGTAGTATACAGTGAAGATTATATAGCACTTGGCCTTCTAATAGAAGTGAGAAATTACTTCTCTATAATTTTTGGTGAAAATGTATTTTTTTTTTTTTTAACAATGCTATTGTAGTCAAAGAAAAAAAAAATCATTACGACAAGTATATTGAGGTAAAAATATGACTAATAAACAAAAAACAATTTTTCATAAAAATTGAAAGGTGGCGCAAATTTTTTATTATTTATTTTTTTTACTTTTGCATAGCATAAATCAACTTCAAACCATATGGAATGATTCAGTGAGTGAAGACTACAGTGCACTTATTCAACTTAACAAAATGAAGATAAATCAGAAACCAGGTACTATTCAAGTATTTATTTCATGTAATATTGGATCATATTG
>JAQMYF010000012.1:44710109-44743388 GCA_030014195.1 Neosilurus mollespiculum | reverse complement strand
AAGTACCTGTCTGTAGCACGTAAACATTAGAAGTACCTGTCTGTAGCACGTAAACAATAGAAGTACCTGTCTGTAGCACATAAAAAATAGAAGTACCTGTCGGTAGCACATAAACAATAGAAGTACCTGTCTGAAGCACATAAACAATAGAAGTACCTATCTGTAGCACATAAACAATAGAAGTACCTGTCTGTAGCACGTAAACATTAGAAGTACCTGTCTGTAGCACGTAAACATTAGAAGTACCTGTCTGTAGCACGTAAACAATAGAAGTACCTGTCTGTAGCGCGTAAACAATAGAAGTACCTGTCTGTAGCACGTAAACAATAGAAATACCTGTCTGTAGCACATAAACAATAGAAATACCTTTCTGTAGCACATAAACAATAGAAGTACATGTTTGTAGCACATAAACAATAGAAGTATCTGTCTGTAGCACGTAAACATTAGAAGTACCTGTCTGTAGCACGTAAACAATAGAAATACCTGTCTGTAGCACATAAACAATAGAAGTACCTGTCTGTAGCACATAAACATTAGAAGTATCTGTCTGTAGCACATAAACAATATAAGTACCTGTCTATAGCACATAAACAATAGAAGTACCTGTCTGTAGCACATAAACAATATAAGTACCTGTCTGTAGCACATAAACAATAGAAGTACCTGTCTGTAGCACATAAACATTAGAAGTACCTGTCTGTAGCACATAAACCTTAGAAGTACCTGTCTGTAGCACATAAACCTTAAAAGTACCTGTCTGTAGCACATAAACCTTAGAAGTACCTGTCTGTAGCACATAAACCTTAGAAGTACCTGTCTGTAGCACATAAACATTAGAAGTACCTGTCTGTAGCACATAAACATTAGAAGTACCTGTCTATAGCACATGAATTAGCACATCAACATTTTCCATATAATAGTTAACATTTAATGTTTTCACAAAGACGATTCACAGAAACTTTTACCAGATGAAGATTTAAATGCCTAAGGAGCAATATGAAAAAAATCCTTCTTGAGATGTGAAACCGTAATAAGATCCAGACCTAAAAGTAAACCAATCCTATTCTGGGTGACACAGACTTATAAATAACCAACACCTATAATTTATAAATACTTTATATTTTTATAGTTTAGACATTTAACCATAATCATTCATGTATATAAAATCACTAATGTGTCATGTAATGTAGACCCTTCACATGGAGTGAATGAGATTATTGATTGAGGCTTGTGGAATGTTGTCCCTTTCTTCCCCAAGAGCTGTTTAGAGTTCACAGATATTCATAGTAATGTGTGGGAATGGGGAGAAACATGGGTGAGTGTGTGGTCGAATTGACTGTGTTGCCAATCTGCTGGGAAAGCCTTCAATTCGCAACATGTGACACTGTGATGTGTGACACATCTGGAGGATTTGGGTTGGCCTTTTATTGTCCCCAACATAAGGTGTCTCTGTGTACTGATGAAACTGCTCAGGCAGTATTACGGCAGGCCACAGCTGTCTGTTCGATAACCTAGATTATCTCTAATCTTGTAACTTTACTCATTGCTGAGCAGATGTAAATTTTTTTGTCTATTTAAAAAAAATAATAAAAAATAACAATGACATGCAAAATTTCAATAATAATGAATATTTCTCCTTTTCATGGTATCAAGTTTGTAATTTTTTACTCACTCACTCATTTGCCAATCTGCTTATTCCTACTA
Organism: Neosilurus mollespiculum; assembly: GCA_030014195.1. Lineage (NCBI taxonomy): Eukaryota > Metazoa > Chordata > Actinopteri > Siluriformes > Plotosidae > Neosilurus > Neosilurus mollespiculum. Next base: position 44,741,681 of record JAQMYF010000012.1, on the reverse strand, counting down.
AGGTTGCGGTGAGTCTCATCAGACACCCAACACACACACACACACACACACACACACACACACACACACACACACACTATTCACACTCACACCTAGGGGCAATTTTTGACAGCCACTTAGCCTAATGTGTATGTCTTTGGACTGTGTGAGGAGTACCTGGTAGTAGTACCTGGTAGATACCCACGCAAACACAAGGAGAACATGCAAACTCCACACAGAAACACCTCTGAACCCAGGACCTTCTTGCTGTGAAGCGGACATGCTAACCACTATGACCCCATGCCACCCGAGTTTATAATTTATTATTTTAGGGTATCCATGTGGAATCTGGATACCCTTCTCATATCGCCTGTGTGTAATCACAGAAGACTTCCTATTTGACATGCAGGTGCTTTCTGCTGATAACAGCTGAATTCATGCATGTCTGTGCACAAAAAGCCAGATAAGGACCTACAAATTGCATCACTGGAAATACTACAAATCCAGAAAGTGAGTCACAACAAGTGCAGAAAGCTTAAAGCAAAAGCAAAGACTTGGGATGGATCAGGCAGGTCTGGAGGGTGAGGGGAACTACAGCAGCACCAACATGACGTCAAGCAACTGGCGTGCACATAAAAGCGGACAAGATGCTGTCGCTACATCAAGTGTTCAGTCGTATGATGTTCAGCAGGGACTGGAATGGGAGAAGTGTGGAGATTTGTAAATGTCCAAGAGCTTGATATTTGACAGCCACTTACAGCATATTGCAGACAGTAGTCGAGAAGCTGCTCTGAAGGTTTTGGGACTTGTCGTTTCTTCATGGTGTGGAGGAATGCATTAAGTTAGAGAACCACAAGAGGGGGTCAGAGACTGTAGCGTCACTATGTACAAAGGATACTCTCTTTCCCTTTCTCTCTCTCTCTCTCTCACACACACACACACACACACACACACACTGCAGCTGGATGGACACTTTAGCAGAACTGATAAGATAGCACTTGTGGCTGAAGGACTCTGATTCACTACAGAAGCATGCCAAGGACAGAGAACGAGCGAGCTTGTTTTTCAGGGGAAGAGACAGTAATTGGCTGCGGCAGGGGCGTTTGATAAAGAATAGTCCACTAAGCCTGCGCAGCATTTTTTTTTTTCTCTCCCCGTAAATATCAGGCTGACATTTTGTCCTCTAGGCCTGTACACTCAGGAAGGTTTTCCACCAGTGAACTTTGTGTTAAAGTACGTTTTTGCTCAAAGGAAAGATGACCGATGCGTCTGGATGATACCTCTCTTACAAATGGGTGTTTTATGTTTGACTTATGAGGCTTAGTTGATACGAAATCCCAGTTTTAAAACAACAGGATGTTGAAGAACTGCAGTATGTTTTCTCTGGACAATATCATCTAAATGTAAACAAGTACCGAGCCCTACTGAGTAGGAAAGGACTCATTGTTCATCCCACTGTTGGGATTTCCTCTCTTAAACTAATTCGCGCAATGTCAGATTTTGAAGATTAGATTTGCTTGATTTAAATAAACAGTCATTGTTTCATGTTCTTGTTCATCTTACTGACCTTTGCATGAATGAATGTATGTATATATGTATGTATGTATCTATCTAGCCAGCTAGCGACGAGGGTGGGCTAAAAAGTTCACAGGCTGACCATGATGCAAAGGTCGAATTTGACCAAATGTGGTTTATTTTTCAACATAGTCTCTCCTGTGATCTATACACTTCTTCCATCATTAATGCAGCACTTGGATCCCCTTAGTATAGAACACAGGTATCAAATATAGGATACAGGATAAATCTGGCCCGCGAGTGCTTACAAAGTGTATGATTATCGTACATTCTTCGCATCAACCATTACCATGAAGCATAATTTCATCATCCATCCACTAGGTGGCGGCAAACCTATTTCAAGTGTCACTCGTGGCTTAAGAAAGATTGCAAGCTAGCATGTTGCTGTCAAGGATTATCAGATAAATAAAGTTAAAGAGGACAAATCAATAACTAAACCTCTAAACTAAACTAATCATTTTGTCATGCAGGTTTCATGATTGCCCTTTTTGTCTGGATTATCCGGCTCTTAATGAACTCGAAATTTAGTGATGTGGCCCTTCGTAAAAATAAGTTTGACACCCCTGGTATAGAAGCTCTCAAGTTTCACCGCTCTGCCATTAATCCTCCATAGTCAGCCTATGAAGTTTTAAGCCCATGCTTCTATCCATCCATCCATCCATCCATCCGTCCATCCATCTATCTGACCTAAGACTGATCTCCAAAAAATTTGAGACTTGGGATTTGGGACTCGTTAACACTCTTAATTAAAATTTCTTTTATATATATATATATATATATATATATATATATATATTTGTTTGTTTGTTTGTTTGTTTGTTTGCTGCATTAACATCAGGGAAATATCTTCCAAGCTGCCTCCATTAATATCACATAAAACCTCACACATGCATGTGTCCCCAGATGACTGTAAGCTTCAGAATGCCACCAACAACACTGTGGCCATGGAGAGATCATCTACAGCTTCTGTGCCATTTGTAATAACTTATCTATGATGCTTTCACACAAGACCCAAACAAAAAGAGTGACTACATGTGAGATGTGTTGTATCAAAATAAATGATGCTGGATGGACCACATTTAATTTAATCAAGCAACTCAAAACACACCCCGATAGGACCGTCAGCTGACATCAAACACAAGTTATGGATAATGCTGTTCGCAAACATAGTAGCTTAATATTAGCTGTTGAATGGTAGCTTGTTACTAGCTCTGTAGTTAAGGGAGGTTAACCTGATTAAATCGGTGTTCACTGAATAATCTTTCTATCCACCTGGCCAGTTATATGGCAACTGAGGACAACTGATCCTAATGTTGTATAATCGATCATAATTAAAAGCATAAGTAAGCAGCAGAGATACTAAACAACACATTAAACAATGTATTCTCACTTACAATGTAAACTCTCATTCAGAATGTATTGTACACCAAGCACAAGTTCAAGCATGTCTGAAACAGGCTAAACAGCAGAGAAGATCAGAAAACATAGCATCATGAGGAAAGTACCATGAAGTCACTATGGAAAGCCCCAGAAAATGATGGCAGAAAAGTACCGAAATAATAATAATAATAATAATAATAATAATAATAATAATAACGTAATAATAAGGATGAGGTAATGGATCACACGAACATTGGAGGTTTAAAAATGACTGTAAAGAGGTTGCAATGTGTTAGGTTTTTGTCTTTGGATCATTTCTCTGAAGATCACTGATCTAATTCTGTGTTTTTCTTGGACTGAATAGACATCCCTGAATTGGAACCTCGTCGTAATTCAAGCTGTGTTTGCTCCGACACTTGCTACCAAAAAAAAATAAAAAATCATTTAAGTTTTAGCAAAAACAAATGGAAACATTGTCCAACACTAGGGCGGCACGGTGGCGTACTGCTTAGCATGTCTGCTTCACACCAGAAAGCTCCTGGGTTTGAATCTCAGGGCTCGGGCGTTTCTGTGTGGAGTTTGCATGTTCTCCCCGTGCTTGCATGGGTTCTTCTGGGTAATCCAGTTTCCTCCCACAGTCCAGACAGGCCCATTAGGCTATTTGGCTAGGTGTGAACGAGAGTGTGAATGGTTGTGTGTGATGGTCTGAAATACTGTTCAGGGTGTTGCTGAAGGGGTATCTTCACCCAACCTAATAGGAAGAAGCAGTTTGACAAAAGAGTGAGTGAGTGAGTGAGTGAGTGAGTGTTCAACGCTAATTTTCATACACCTGTAATCAGTGATGTGATTCTTATTAAGGGAGCTCGGTCACAGCTGTTGCGAGTGTGCAAGCTGTCACATGATTTCATCTTCAAAATATTCGTACACTGAGTTTGCACAAAGTTCGATGCAATTTTCCCCCCTGTTCTATTTCTTGCTTGTTATATGCTGCAACTGTCAGTAGTGTCCTGAGTGAATGATGGACTTGTCTATAAGTGATGAAGACATTTCAGATATGATGGACGGAAAGAGAAACTTTCGGGGTTGTTGGAAAGAAGATGACAACGCTGATAGTTTCATCATTTCTTTCAAGAACTGAAGCTGAGAGCACATGTTCCATACACACACACACACACACACACACACACACACACACACAAACACACACTACTACATCCAGGGCTGTTTTGCCGTCTTTTTCTGTTTGTCATTCTGTTGAGTGACAGCAAATGCTGCGCCAGCGTAAACTCACTTCAGCTGACACATTTCGCTGTGAGATTCGTTCATTCCATACCACTTGCGTTCCAATATCTTTCTTCAGGTAAGTATGGCAGTGTCCCTGATTCCACTTCTTCAGGTGTAATAACGTTTTGTTTTTTTTTGTTTGTTCTTTTTAACTTCCGTGGCTCTGTGGAGACAGTAACATTCTCCCACTTCCGTGATGCTTGCCACTTCTACCTCTCATTACAATAAAGCTCCACACGGGCTCAGCAGCACAGCGGCTCAATGGTTAGCACTTTTGCTTTACAGAAAGAACGATCTAGGTTTAAGTCACGCTGCCAACAAAGGTTGTTTCTGTCAATAGTTTACATGTTCACTTCATGTGCTTACATGGGTTTCCTTTAGGTACTTCAATCCAAAGACATGTATTAATCTAAATTGGTCATAAGTGTGAATGGTTGTTTGTGTCTGTGATAGACCTGCAATACACTGGCAGGCTGTTAAGGGTTTGCCTCACCTCTCACCCAAGGTCAGCTGGGACTGGTTCCAGCTCCCCCTGTGACCCTCGTGGATACGCTTCTTTTGAGTTCTTGTTAACAAAATCATTCCCGAAAGGCATTCCCAAGACCGGTGGAAGATACAGTCCCTCCAGCGAGCTCTTGGTCTAGCCCAGGGCCTCCCTCTAGATGGACGTGCCCAGAATACCTCAAAAGTGAGGCGACCTGGAGGCCTACAACAGAGTTATAAAAGTGTCATGAGACACTGTAAAGGTCGACATCAACAAGTGGAGGAAAAGGAGCACCACCGAGACATTATTAAGAACAAGACATCCTTGTAAAATTGATGAACCAACAAGAAGAAATCTTATTGTCTAGAGACCCACCGTAACTTTAAGGGACCTACATCTGGCAAGTACTGGTCTCTTCCTGTATGTGTCAATAATCTTGTCAATAATGTCCTTCATTCCACTTCTTCAGGTGTGATGACATTGTTTTTTTTTGTTTGTTTTTTTAACTTGTGTAGCACTGTGGAGACGGTAACATTCTTCCACTTCCATTATGCTGTTCTCTGTTCTCTGATGTACTCTGTGAAACACCTGTTCCATTATTAAATATGGTGCAGACAAAACACCTCGAGCCACTAGTCTGTACAACCTCGGTCATGCAAACTAATGCATGCACGCTGGTGTGATCTATTTTTTTATTTTTTGCAGCAAATGGGTATCACTGATATGTACTCTATAGATATACTCATATCTTTGAGCTTGGTAAGCTTTGTATATATTCGCTAACATATATACTACTTTATTTTCTCCTAGAATATGTGAAATCTTGAAGATGTCTTAAGGAGCGGCTGTCACACACTTATTAAGAAAAAATATTGGAATAATTTTGCTGGTTTTAAGTTAAAAAAAAAAAAAGTGTTTAGTTTTCTCCACAATATGCAGTGCGAGGAAACTGCTTTTACTGTTTTTATTGCTGCCTGGTTGTCATTTCGATTCCTTTTATCAAAAAGGTCGGCCATTCCTGTGTGGCGTCATCAAGAGAATGATTTTTTTTTTGTCCTCCACTGTGTGCAAGGCATGTATTCCTCTGAGTGTTCCGATTCATGTTTTGATGCCTGTTCTGAGGAAGCCAAGGAGGAAAATATGACAGATAAAACAGAAGTGTGTTCAAGATATTCGTCTGTATAGTTCTGATACACAGGCATGTGAACAGGCTTAGAAGAAAAAGAAGGAACATGGGCAGGGATCAAGGGTGCCGCCCTGGAGGGTAACGCCCCTACTGGGGGATCAGGGGGCAAAGCCCCTGAAAATTTGGGGGAATTTTCTGGGAAAAATAAGGTGAAATGATGTCCCCTGGAAGGAAATTTTTAATGGTACATGATAATATGTAATACGACAGACAAAGTTTACATTACCTTCTTGTTGAGTAGCCAATGGCAGTCATTCTACAGCTGTTATGGCAGGGAAAAAGCTAAAGTATATCATAAATAATTAATAAGACGTCAACGGAAACTTTAAGAAGTAGTCTGTTTAAACATTGCTCATGATTGGACCGAAAGGACGCATCGGCAACAAGTCAGTCAATCAGGAATGAATTTAGGTACTACAAGTCGTCAGTCAAGTGACTGCGCATATAAGCTGTGTCAGGCCCAAGCGTCGAAAGATTTATCACAGCAGACAGCTCGACCCGTATCTTTACGGACCCCTTAGAAAAAGAATGAATGAAAACAATATAAAACATATTGTATCGCACCTGATTTGCAAACACTAGGCAGCTGGGAATCCATGCACTTGTTCATACAGAGTTTAGGTGTGTTGTGAAGATGTCATGTGTTTTTTCAGCACCTCACAAAGAACACTCATACCTTTCGGGTTGCCACACACACACACACACACACTTGGAGCAGTGGGCTGCCCAACACTGCAGTTGGAGGGTAGGTGCCTTGCTCAAGGGCACTTCAGCCATGAAGGTTACGGAAGGGAAGGTGCTGCTCACTCCCCCACCACCACATTTTTCCTGCTGGTTTGGGAACAGAAAATTGAGGGTACAGCATCAGGTAACAGCTTCTTTTTGTGTTCGACTGTATATCCAACTGGGTGGCATGGTGGAGTAGTGGTCAGCACATTCGACTCTCAGCAAGATAGTCCGAAGTTCGAGTCCAGGCCTGAGCGATGGCGTTTCTGCGTGGAGTTTGCATGTTCTCCCCGTGCTTGCATGGGTTTCCTCTAGGTGCTCTGGTTTCTTTCTACAGTCCAAACACATGCACATTAGGCTAATTGGCTGTTCCATATTGCCCCTAGGTGGGCCCCACCTTCTCCCAGTGTTGGCTGAGATATACTCCAGCCTCCCCGCGACCCTAGCATGATTAAGCAGTTCGGCAAATTATTGAGTGATGAGTGAGTTAGTGTACATTCAACTGAAACCTTCAATCCTGGGATTGGATCAAAATACCTATGCTTGAAACAAGCACTACAGTATACAACACAAATGTATGACATCAATATTTTCCATTTTTGGCACAAAACACAATGAAATCTTGATGATGCTTCTTGGAGAAAGTTCTTGCACATATATCACTATTGGTTCTTTTTCGAACAAGAAGGACGTCCAAAAGTAAAAGAAAAGGGATCAAGAAAACGATCGAGAGATCATGGGTTCGAATCCCCGTTGGACCCCCACCGTGCTAAGACCCCTGGGCAAGGTCTCAACTACAAGTGTGCCTCTGTCCACCCAGCAGTATAAATGAGTACCAGTAAAAATACTGGGAAGGTAACCTGCGATGGACTAGCGTCTCATCCAGGAGGAGCTGAACTCCTAGTCGCTTCACGCTACAGGAACCGGGGATAAGCACCGGCCTGATGAGCCACTAGGCTCGGGTGTAAAAGCCCAAACGACTTATCTACTTACCACTGATACACTGTAATCACAAATGTAATTACTTCATTCATTTTAATGTGATGACTTAAAGCTTCTCTTTTATATGCAATCATTGTTCAATTTTTAGGACCTGCTGCACATTCATACAGTTATCATCCAATCATGCAGCAGCAGCACAGTGTGAAAAATATCATGGAGATACGTGCCAACAGCATGACGTAATTTCACATCAAGCCTCAGAACAGGGTACAGTGTGATCTCTGTGACTTTGCTCGTGGTGTGGTTTTCGGTAACTGATGAGCTGGTCTGAGCCTTCCGGAAACTGCTGATCTCCTGGAAATTTCATTCCCTATAGTTCCCTAAAGTTTATACAGAATGGTGCGAAAAACAATAAACATCCTGATGAAAGGGACCAGAGGAGAATAAGCAGACTGGTATGGAATTTACGAGTGAGGCGAGCAGAAAAGCCATATCAGGGGCTGATGATTAGATGACTACATGAAGGTGCAGGTGTACAGGTATTCCTAATAAAGTGGAGAGTCTGTGTGGCGAAGTGAATAACATTGATTGTCTCGTTACACTGGGTCTATCCATCTTCAAAACCACAGGTCTTGTGAGGTGTACCTAGTATGTAGTGGTAATAAAGATGGTCCAAGGAACGACAGCCAGTGAACTGGCAAGAGTATCATGGGTGCCCAAGGCTCAGGCTGGTACGTCTGGTCTGCTCCCACAGAAGCTCTACTGTAGCACAAACTACTGAAACTGGTAATGTGATAGAAAGGAGTGAGAACACAGTGCATTGCAGTTTGCCTCACTTCACACCAGTCAGGTGGTGTTAATGTTATGGCTGATGGGTTTATATCATCGATCTGTCTATATCTCTTCTGACAGGCTGTATATACTGTATATAATGTATTTAGTGTCTTCTTACAGTTCTAAGACTGTTTCTCACATTGTTGGATCACCAAGGGGGGACTCTTTGAGATGTGTCACAAAACTGTCCTGAAAAGTGATATGTGATAAGAACAAAGTAAATACAAGAACACTTGCATATATTTCTGCAACCGAGAAGAGTTTTAGTGACGTCATAGACTTACTCAGGCTTTCTGCAAAGAACACATTAGGGACAGTATGCAGCCAAAAGTTTATGAACAGATCACAGGTGTCAAACCCAAGGCCCGCGGGCCAAATCCGGCTCACCAACTCATTTTATGTGGCCTGCAAGAGCTTCCAAAGAATATGATAATTCATTCATTTTTCTGAACCTCTTCTGCGGGGAGGCTGCCGCCCATCTCAGCCGACTCTGGGTGAGTGCGGGGTACACCCTGGACAGTTCGCCAGGCCATCGCAGGGCAGAAACACGCTGACGGCTATGCAGCTACTCTTGATGAAAATCAGCAATGGTTCTTTTACATGCCTCTCACCATAGACAGTGAGAGACATGGCCGGCCTTTGATAACCCAGTTAGCTGCACTGGGGGGACAGCACTGACATCCCGCTGACAGTGGGGCTTGAACCCCCGACCTTGGGATCAGTAATCCAGCACCCTACCACCAGGCCACCACTGCCCCAGAATATGATTATTGTACATTGTTTGCATCGACTATTACCATAAAATACATCATCGTTTCAGTAGGTTTCAGCCGCCTATTTCAAGTAAACAGTTAGTAATTCATGACTCAGAGAGATTGCATGCTGGCTTGTCGCTCTTAAACGTTGTCAGAAAATTGCAGTGAATAAAGGAAAAGAGGACAAGTGCCTAAACGAATCATTTTGCCATGCACGTTTCATGATTGCCCTTTAACAATAGATGTTCAGTGATTATTTGGCCCTCGATCACCTTTAAATTTAGTGATGTGGCCCTCAGTGAAAATTTGTTTGACACCCCTGCTCTAGAGTTTGGAATGCTGCTGTGCAGATTTGTGCTCATTCGAACACAAGCGCAAACAAGGCGCTGATATTGATGTCTCTACAGAGCCCTGACCTCAACCTCCGCACTGCTTGAGGTCAGGGCTCTGTACAGACATCTCAAGGTCTTCCACTCTAACCTTGGCAGACCCAATCTTCATGAACCGTCCTTGCACATGGGCATGCTGGGACAGGTTTGGACAGCATAAGTCCTGGTCACACCTGGTATTAACATGCATCCTAGGTGACCATGTGACCAGGGGTCATCTCTAAGTGCAGATGTGAACGGGGTCAAATTCAAACATATCCCTAATACATATTGTGATTTGATCACTCAAATCTGAGCCGTGTACACAAATGTGTCCTGGGCCACAATGACTGATCTTCCCTGTAAGCAGAAGTGTGCACTGATTTGTGCGTCAGTGGTCCCATATTCAAGTGTAACTTACATGGTTAGCACGTCCACCTCACTGCAAGATGGTCCTGGATTCGATTCCCGGGCTTGGGCTTTTCTGTGTGGAGTTTCCCAGTTTTCCTGGTGCTTGTGTGGGTTTCATCAGGGTAATCCGATTTCCTCCTAAAGTCCAAAGCACAGTAGGTTAACTGGCTGATCCAAATTGCCCCTCTATGTGTGTGTGTGTGTGTGTGTGTGTTGGCCCTGCAGTGGTCTGGTGAGCTGTTCAGGGTGAGCCCTGCCTTCGCCCAGTGTCGGCCGAGATAGGCTCCAGCCTCTCTGCAGGAGTAAGCGGTTCGGCGAATGAGTGATGGAGATGAGTGTTTATTTGCATATAAATCAGTGAATGAGGCATGTGGAGACCCATACTGAAGCCAGGTGTGCAGTCATGCACTCAGGCTGTCCGCCTGTAACCTAGTCACCCAGGAGACATTCCGGGAACACATGTTCATGCTGCAAGGTGTGAACAGAGCCTTGGTTCCAGGAAGGGACCAAGAACCTGTGATGCTTCAGCAAACAAAGACAATGACGAGAACGACACCTTCACATATGGGCGTGATGATCAGGCGTCTTCGGGGCAGCCGTGGCCAAGTGGATAGAGAAGTGGACGCCGGTCGGAGTTCCGGACCCGCAGGGAAAACGTGAGGCGGTGGCGGGGGAGGAAGTGAGCAGTACCCTCCCTTTCTCCACCTTCAACCAAACCCGCAACTGCTCCCTGGGTGCCGCAATGTGGCTCCCCACTGCTCCGAGTGTGTGTGAGTGTGTGTGTGTGAGTATGTGTGTGTGTGTGTTCACTTTGCATGGGTTAAATGTAATCCCTTGTGGGTTTCATATGGTATATATAAAAATCTAAAATTTGCTTGTAGCCACGTGGTGTGGACAGGCAGAGTGGTGGAGGTGCGTGCTGTGACGGGTTCCCGTCGCCAGGGGACGCTGTGGCGCGCGCCAGGCCGGGAGGAGCGGAAGAAGAGGAAGAAGAAGAAGAAGCAGAAGAAGAAGAAGCGCCAGAGCGGAGCGTATCAGGGGGATGTGTTTGTGTGTGTTTGTGTGTATGAGTGTGAGCGTCCGACCTGAAGAGGCGAGCGAGAGCCGCTAGTAGAGTCTCCAGGACCCCGAGAGCAGCACCGGGAGCTTCGGCTGACTCGAGGACATGAGCCGCGCGGTGTAGGAGCCATTATGCGTTCACAGCGCGGTCTGGGATGGAGGCGCCGCTAATGCTGGGCAGGGGGGTCGGAGGAGGAACCACGAGCTTCGCCCTCATCGCCGTCGTCCTCCTGCTCTCCGCCAGGGGCTCCCGGGCTCAGAAAGGTAACCAGAACCAGACAGCACACAGGATTTGGTGGGGTTTTTTGGTGGTAGCTTTTTCAGAGAGGATCCAGAAGAGGTGTCTGTGTGCGCCCCCCCCCCCCCCCTCCTCATTTGGACGGGTCGGTGGTTCCGACTGTGTGCTGGGTCTCACACCGAGCCAGAGACCTGCTGAATTCCTTACATGGCCCGAATCTCTGTGTGTGTCTGTCTCAGAGCCTCTCACACCCCAAATATGTGTCTGGACCTCACCGGTGGATCAGAACTTGTACTCCTGCCCTGTTGTTTTTGTGTAAAGGGCTTTCAGGTGGTCTCCAGTAGGGGGATGGGGGGGGGGGGGGGTCGTTGTACCATTTGAGCGGTGTTTGGGGGGGGGGGCAGAGCCTATAAAACCCTGACACTAATACTGATGCCTCCTTTTGTTAATCATCTCTATCCTTATTTTAATCATTTTCCTGGGCCAAGTCCTCTAGCAAAACCCACATTTTTGTGTGATGTCATCATTCCGACCGAGGTCACCGGCTTCAGACGTTTCCGTGGGTGTTTTGGTGAGTCACCGCATTTCACATCACATTGACCTACAAGGAGGAAATGGGAGTGTATAGCGCGGCGAAGCTCTCCTTGCTGATCTGTTCGTCATAAATTCTCCACTGTCGATTCCTGGGCTCGTGGAGTTTGCATGTACTCCCCCGTGCTTGCGTGGGTTTCCTCCGGGTACTCCGGTTTCCTCCCGCGCTCCAAGAACATGCGCAGTAGGCTGACTGGCTGTTCCTAGTCGCCTCTAGGTGTGAGGGTGAGTGGTTGTGTGCGTGTGTTGGCCTTGCGGTGGCGTGGCGAGCTGATCAGGGCGTATACCCGCCCTCGCCCAGCGTCGGCCGCCCGGCGAGTCTAATCAGGACAAGGCGGCTTAGACTGTGTGGAACCGCGCCGTGTGATGATGTAGTCAAGATTGTCAGAAATCAAATCAGTGAGGTCGTCATTAAGGTCTACCACTTTATGACGTGTCGCTGTTTAAACAGGAAATTATACCTCAGTCTGTCATTTTGGTGGTGTTATACAATATTAGGCGGTAGGTGGCGTAGTAGTGCGTGTCTGCCTGACAGCAAGAAGGTCCTGGGTTCGAGTCCTGGCGTCTCTGAGAGGAGTTTGCATGTTCTCGCCGTGATCGCATGTGTGTGTTACAGGTACTCCGGTTTCCTCCCACATTCCAAAGACATGCCCTTCCAAACGAGTGTGTGTGTGTGTGTGTTGGCCCTAGGATGGTCTGGCGGCTGTTCAGGGTGTACCCTGGCTTCCCTGTGAGCCTGGTAGGATCAAGCGGTTCGGTAAACGAGTGAGATGAGAGTACACATTATTACATCCTTATCACAGATACCATGTTTTTTTTCTTAGATGTAATTTTGTAAATATGAAACAGTCTCAGTGTCCCGGTTCATGTTTTTTTATAAGACAGAAAGTAGGAATGATGTACTTCCTGTGTCACCAAACTCTAGTTTACATTTACAGTGTCTAGGGGACAAATGTAAACCTCCCCTAATGTGCACTATGTAGTGGACAGGGTGTAGTTTTGGACATAGAGCATTTCATAACAAGGGTTCAGTAATGTGATATTTGTGAATAAATCAGCAATGTGTGTGTGTGTGAGAGTTAGAGAGAGAATGTGTTGTGTGTGTTGTAATATGCAGTGAACTTGTACTGGAGAGGAGGATGTTTTTGCTTTTGGGGGTCTGGAGGTTGTCCAGTTCGAGTTACGCAACGATGAGAGAAGATTCATTCGGTGTGTAAACGCGTGACAGGCTGTGCAATCAGCTGCAGCTTTGCTGTGTGTGTGTGTGTGTGTGTTTCAGGAATAACACAAATGGAGATAGGAATTTAACATGTGCTCACACTGCACTGAACGTCCACGATACACCGAGGTTCTAGTCCGTCTAACGTGTGCCTCCATTGGACATCATGATCTGCCTTCTTTGTGTATTTATTTTTTTTTTTTGTGTACTTCCCTTTTTTATATTTATTATTTATATATATATATATAGTTTCCACAGTTTGAGGAAAATGATGAGGATGATGAGTGTTTCTCCAGATATATCAGTAACGTCATATTTTTATATTCTGTCTGTATACAGTGTTTACAATGTGTGTGTGTGTTTGTGAGAGAGAGAGAACTTCATTACTGTGGACATTTTGGCACTGATGTTAATTTAAAGATCTACAGATTTCATTCATGCGTAAAGGAATATCTGCAGATAGAGGATTATATTATGTGACTGAAAGATTTATATTGCTTTATTGTGCCCTAATTATAGCCCTAATTGGTCATATATTGGTCATACTGGAGGAAAAGAATAATATACACAAACACAATTTGAACAAGAGGAAATAACCAGTAGGCTTGTAACGAGCGATAAAACTATCGAATAATCGCTCGACTGGACCCATGACAGCTCGTATCCGTTATGAAATCTTACTTGATACTTCCCGATAATGATTCCTGTAGATTTGGTGCGATTCTGTCACATTTTATGGCATTTTACACTTGTTTTCTGCTCAGAACCGGCATTTGCCTTCTATTTGTTTCGGTGCTGTTTTGGTTTAGTGGCGTGACCTCATTAAGCGAGCAGCTTGTAATTATTTCTGAATGAGTTTCACAGTGTCACAGTGTCACAGTGTCGTTCAAATCTCCTGTTAATGCAATAAATGATCCCTCATACCACGTGACCCGATTCAACACGAATCGCGAGATGGCGGGCGAGAGAAGTGGCCACTGATGGTGATGGTTTGTTTCACATTTTGAGATTTTTGTGTATTTTACTCGATATTGCTCCATTATCACATCCATTGCCACATTCGCGCAGGAGGCGACGATCGGCACGTGAATCGCCTATTTTACACGGCCAATGGAGGCAAATACGAAGTGTTGGCGGCATCTGTCAATCAACAGTATCTGTAAGCTCTGATTGGTTCTCGCTCGTGTGACAGTTCAGCTCTGTTGAACTCCGTGCCCACCAGCCTTGCGCTGCTTGAGAAAGTTTCATTTTGCATGGACGCTTGTCGCTCGTCGCTTCCTGAGGGAATCCGGATCCGAGCCAAACACCAAGCTGTTTTCTATCATGAGCTGTCCAGAGTTCAGTGAAGCTAATGAAGCGCTAATCTCGTTTTTTTAAAAGCCTGAGGAGAGTCTGGAGAAATGCAGCCCTCATTCCAATGAAACAGTGAAGCGTTGGATGGTGCGGTTGATCCCTCAGACGACAGCGTTCAAGGTTCAAAGGCTCGCCTTGATACCCAAGTCTGACATAATGTCCTGCTTCCAAAATGTAAAAATAAACCATGCAAGTCTAATTTTAGTTTGCGTTTCTTATGTTCCTGTGTAGCAGCCTGTATTGTATTAAAGGAAAGGTTTACCTCAGACTCGGAGGTTGGCGCTAAATAGTCTCCTCGATGCTTCATCTCAGGGAAAATACAGTGACATCACCTTTAATTAGCAGTTGTCTTATATTATCATTACGTTACGTCATGGGCGGCACGGTGACATAGTGGTTAGCACGTCCGCCCCACAGCAAGACGGTCCTGGGCTTGATTCCCAGGCTCGGGTGTTTCTGTGTGGAGTTTGCATGTTCTCCCCGTGCTTGTGTGGGTTTCCTCCGGGTACTCCGGTTTCCTTCCACAGTCCGAAAACATGCACCTTAGACTAATTTGCGGTTCCAAATTGCTCCTTAGTGTGTGTTGGCCCTGTGATGGTCTGGCGAGCTGTTTTCGCCCAGTGTTGTCTGAGATGGGCACAGTAGGATCGAGCGGTTCGGCGAGCGAGTGAGCGCGTGTTATATCACTGACTTGGTCTCAGTTGTGTGTTCTAATCAGTTTGATAACGATTATCAGTGCAAGTCGGTGTTGTTGAAGTGGCGCGTATTGAATTAATTAAGAGCAGGAAATATGTATAACCATGAGTGCCATTTGGTTGTGCTTTTCCCAGCAGGAGGTTGGGTGTTCCTGATTTTTGAAGTTGATATTTTTTTATTTAATATGCGCAATCATGTATTAGAGAATCTAAAGAGAAGTTAGTTCTTGTTTGGTTTGATTTTTCTAAATTGGCAATGGCTGCTTATAAACTCCAGCGTGGATAAATCAGTAGCCGGGGTGGTCCTTATTTTCTGTCCTTTTTAAAACATGGTTCATTTAAAAACATTCTGCAGCGATTCACTTCTATAAACTAAACCTTTATACACACATATATAAGGGTGTGTGTTTAGATGCACAGTGCTCTTTGTATTTATTGGTGTTGTGACTTGCACGCTCTACTTGTTGCCGAACCCTGCAGCCTGCAGCACGCCACACACTGAGCAAGGACGCAATCTTGCCGTCAGTCGGACTATTTTTACTAAACGGATTAATTAGCCTTCACGGATGATCGACAGTAATAGAGACATGACACACAGGGATGAGGAAGTGCAGAAATGAAGACGACGTGAGCAAAGAGCTTCGTGGCCCATAGCCAAAATATTAATTGAAGGCTGAAGGGCATGAACGTGACAAGCTACATCAGAGACGTTATCTGGATCAGGGTTAGAGATTCAGTCCTTTCTTTTGGGAAGTCAAGTCCTGAAAGAAAACGACTACCACACTTCAAACCACTTCTTCGTCCTCATCCTGAAACTTTTTGACGTGGACGATGAGGTGCAGGATGCAGGTTAGCATCTGTTCTGTGTGAGATTCTAATCAGAGTGTCTTTGTGTTTTTGTTTTTTAGGCGATGGCTGTGGGCACACGGTGCTCGGCGCTGGAAGCGGCAGCCTGGCGTCTCTGGGCTACCCTCTCTTTTACCCCGCACACTCGGTGTGTGAGTGGGAGATCAGAGGGAGCGCCGGACACACCCTCCTCATGCGCGTGGCGGACCTCGACATCGATACTCACAACTGCCAGGTGTCCTACCTCCGGCTGTTTGATGGTATCGGAGCAGGCAGGACAGAGATAGGTGAGTGGGGGCTTTCTCTTTTGGACAGCTTTCTCACTTCCTAGTGGACGGCTTGACTCTGGGACCCTGTCCAGAAATGAAGCCAGACATTCTTCTGCCATGTTGGTAAATTTGGATCCAGAGGCTATTAGTGATGGGTAGAGATGCTGGGTAATCCTATGCATTTGGTAAGCCCTCACCATGCTCCCATTACCAAGGTTCAGCACGTTGCCAAGGCTGTCAATCACTTCACTCCCCAGTGTATCCATGATTTATTACTTTATAGTGGAATAATGTTTAAAAGCTGATTAAACAAAGGGCAGGTATCAGAACTGTTTACACTCAGACAGGTTTTCAGATGTTTACCCCAGTACTCTGTTATGGCTGTTGGCGCAGTCGTTAGCACTCTCGGCTCCCAGAAAGAAGGTCCTGGGTTCGAGGCTCATTGGTGGCGAAGGCGTCTCTGTAAGGAGTTTGCACGTTCTCCCCGTGCTTGTGTGGGTTTCCTCCGGGTCCTCCAGTTTCCTCCCACAGTTTAAAAGATATGCACATTTGGCTAATTGTCTGTTCCAAGTTGCCCCTAGGCGTGAGTGTGTGTGAGTGGATGTTTGTCCCAGAGGGATGGCGTCAGGACTGGGCTTAGCGCAATTGCTGTAAACTGCTGTGGTCACCCCGCCTCTCTGATCGTGTCTAATACGAGAAGCTCAGCAAATAAATAAATAAGTAAACAATCTGGTTAAAGATTGATTGGAATGACATTTCTTTATGTAAACAGATCGATCAGAATTCTAATTGAATCTATATGAGAATATCTGAAAGATCACTCCATCGGATTGCGTTATGCGGCCGAGACTTTCAGTGATACTCTCCGAATGCTCTGCTTGTAGTCTCGCGGTAACCGTGTAACAGCGTCCCACTCGGCTTCCATAAGTGTTGGGAAATTGCACCGAGAGCTCCCTTGTTGTTTGTTGTAAGACTAGTGTTTATGTTGACTTATGTTAATTCAGCTGCTTAATCCTCATTAGGGTCGCGGGGAGGCTGGCGCCCGTCTCAGCCGACTCTGGGCGAAAGCGGGGTGCACCCTGGACAGCTCGCCAGGCCATCGCAGGTCCAACCTTACAACCATATACTCACACCTAGGGGCGATTTGGAACAGCCAGTTAGCCTACTGTGCATGTTGTTGGACTGTGGGAGGAAACTGGAGTACCTGGAGGAAACCCACGCAAGCATGGGGAGAACATGCAGACACCACACGCTAAAACGCCTGAGCCTGGGATTCGAACCCAGGACCTTTTTGCTGTGAGGCGGACGTGGTAACCACTACGCCACCGTGCCGCCAAACTTAGGTTTAATAAAGGATTATTTTAAAAAGTGTCTCTCTGTTCAAGACTGTAACACACACACACACACACACACACACACACACACACACACACACACACACACACACAGATATATACCGTGCCATATATATATAAAACACTCAGTGGGCTACTACATCTGGAGTTCACGGATATACTAGTGACATGAGTGTGTTCGGAATAGGGATCACATGACTTTTAGTAATCAGCGTGAAGCCACTAAGCGTCGGTGCAAGAACATCAGAGTCTAATAGAGATTCAAACTCAAATTAAAAGATCTGCTCTGGAAACAGGTGCTAATATAAACTGTTTGTATAAAAAAATCAGGAGAACTGCGCTCGATACAAAGCCTTTGAAACCAGCGACCTTTATTTCAGTGTTAACAGCATCCAGCTATCGTAATTTGCACAAAAAACATTTGTTAGTTACCACGTGCAACAACCAATCACGATAGAATGGATTTTATATGTAGGTGTCCCCAATAATACGTTTCTAACTCGCTGTGCTCTGCCGACTTCCGCAGCCGCTCCTCCTGAAACTGTGGTTGATCTGTTGGCAGGTTTCCAGTTCATGTCCAAGTGATAAATGTTCTTATTAGATGCATCAGTATTACTGAAGTCATCTCTGGCTGAGGCTGTTTCAGCTCTCTGAATAGATCGTGGGCGTGGGTGTAGTAGTTAGCACTTCCGACTCACCACAACAAGGTCCTGGGTTCGAGTCCCGGGTTCGCTGAGGGCGTTTCTGTTTGGGTGTTCTCCCATGCTTGCATAAATTTCCTCCGGGTACTCTGGTTTCCTCTCACAGTCCAAAGACATAGACACATATACCCATTTCTGTATGTGAGACGTTTTGTATGTTCTCCCTGTGCTTGCATGAGTTTCCTCCGGGTACTCCGGTTTCCTCCCACACGCCGAAGATATGTACGTTAGGCTTTTGGCGATTGACTGTTCCAAATTGTCCCCAGGTGTGGATGTGAGTGTGAATGGTTGTATGTGTGTTGGCCCTGCGATGGTCTGGTGAGCTGTTCTGGGTGTACCCCACCTTTGCACAGTGTTGGCTGAGACAGGCTCCAGCCTCCCCGTGAACCTAAAAGGATTTAGCGGTTGGGGGACTAATGAGTGAATGAATGGAAATGAGGATAACTCAGACGAGAAGAGGGCGGGTCTACCAAAGTTCAAACCTTGCCTACTGCGTAGAGTCTGGGTGCAAATTTGGGCGACACTGAGGTGGAAATACGGCTTCACGTTGGGTTTTTGATCCATCACAGTGCGTACGGAAGGCTGGATTTTCTGAACCAAAGATCGCATACATTAAATATACGTGTAATGGGTGTCAGTGATGGAAGCATAGAGCATGCACATCGTTTGTTCTCAAAGTCGAGCCGCCCTGGCGTACAAATTCAGAATAATCCATTCCATTCATTAAACTAGCGGAGTGGATGTGCTGGTGATGCTGTGCAGAGTTATCTGATTAGAGACATCCAAGTACCACCGGAATCGAATGGAGTATCCCTTTAACCGAGGACGACCCGCAGGGTCTCTATTGATCCGTATTATATTCATACCTCAGACGCATCTGTGGTGTCTGTCAATAAATTGTGGATTGAATGTCTCACTGGGGTGTATGAAGCTTTTTGAGGCTTTCTGCACGAGCGCAGCATCCCTTCATGTCTCTTTGCAAGTTGTTTGTTCCAAGTAACGATGCTCTGAGCACTGTTTTACCGAGAGCACCCAGTTCTCCGTTAGAAAGAGACGAGCTAGCACCGTTTTCAGCACACAGTGAATCATAATCCTGCCGTCTGCCTCATCCAGAGGCACTTAGGCAGTGGACTGGATCCAGATTCTCAATAAAGCACGTAATGCTAAGCCTCGTGTGTGCACGATGATGCCGAACGTGCCTGTGAGCCACTTAAGCTCTGTGTTTCTCTTCGGCTCTCACTTCCTGTCCCCCTGTGTGTGTGTGTGTGTGTGTGTGTGTGTGTGTGTGTGTGTGTGTGTGTGTGTGTGTGTGTGTGCAGTGAAGCTCTGTCATGGAGACGTGAGCGGCCTGAGGGAGGTGAATTCGTCTGGCCATCAGGTCACCGTGCAGTTCATGAGCGGCCCACACAGCCTCGGGCGAGGCTTCTTCCTCTCCTACGCCAGCAGCCAACAGCCAGGTAAGCACACACTCAGCTCTGACTCACACTCCAGCTGCCCCACGCATGGTGTTACGTGAGGCTCTGGGAAGGATATAACAGATTTAGTCTGCTTTGTTAGACAGTGTTTTACGCCTTTTCTACCAACAACCAGCCGGGTATGATTCAGGCAAGAGGTAGACGGCTTTAAAAAGCAACCTACGTGTCCAGTGGTTTGAGGACGAGGTTTATATATATAAATATATATATATGAGAGTGAGTGTTGTGTAAACTGAAAACGTAAAAGGAATGAAAACTCAAAACACACATTGTCTTGGGCAGTTTTACAGTCAGGGAACATATATGTGTCACAGGGTCTAAATAATAAACTTCAATTTCTTACTTTAGTAGATGGGCTTATCTGTTGGGACAAGGCTCTAGACTATCATTTTAAAATTTCAGAGCTTAATTTTTGTCCATTATGAAGATACAGGACCTCCCATTTTATAGAAAAATATGAACGTTTCGGAGAGGACATGTTTTGACGGACACCAAACCTTCTTTCACTTGCCAACTTTTGCAGTACCACGCTTTGCAGGACATTCCAATTACTGTTGAAAACAATGTTTACTACATATGTACCTTTGCAGGTAATGTGGTATTTGATTTCAAACAGAACTGTATTACCCATGTAAGAGCCCTTGTTTAGGAGGGGACATTTTTTGACTGGAAAAACATGGTATTGGTTATGGTTGACAGAAATTTTTGTAAACAATGCCCAGCCAGTATGGCAAAATCAGTGTCTCAGATATAGCATGCAAAGTGCAAAACAAATACATATCTCTTTTTCTACTTTTTATTTTCCCTATAGCATGTTTAATATAAACATGTCAAACCAATTCTACACACATATGCATTATTATGTGTGTATACATCGCAATAGTTAAGAAATTGTTAATCAGAGACCTGTAAACTTTATACAGGAGATGCACATAGGGTGTGTAACATAGTGAATAAATAACATAATAGTATTATTAGTTCTATAAAAATATATAGGTGCTAATGGTCAAAAATGACTTTTGTTCCCTGACTGTAAAACTGCCCCTTTCTATTTGAGCATATAGCCAACCATCCAGAGTGAAACCCAGCGGCATATGGATGTATACGGTATAAAAACCACTAGTGCAAGGTATTAAATATATTTAGTATATATTGCATGTGAATGGCTCGACCTGATTGGTCCACCATCACTGAATTAAAAATCCTTATTCTGAGTGGATAATGCTTACATCAAAACGGCGGGCTCTCACAGTTTACTTGGAGCAGGTGGTGCCATTATTTTAACAAAAATAAGCTATAAAATTCTCGTTTGTGTGTGTTCTTTTCCTAGCCGCATACAATGATTATTGTGTTTGTTTGGAAAAACAACCAATTCATAAAAATAATGGTGACTAAAAAAATGTTACCTAAAATAAACGGGAGAGACGGCCTGTAAGGGTTAGTATGCTAACGGTCAGAAAATGTTGCAGAAGAAGAGAGCCTCGTCCAGTTCCTGCACTTTGACGTGATTAATAACGTTTATAAATGCTTGTTCCCCCGTCACTGGCAACAAGAGGCCATGGTGGCAGCGGGCCTATTCCTCAGAGCAGGCCAATAATTTCATGTTTGGAGTAAAAGAAAACACTGAATTCTTTAATAAAGAATGCTGTTATTAAAAATTCTAATTGACCAAATTGAGTTTCATTCTATATTATAATTGTTTTTTTTTTTTTTTTTTTTTTTTAAACTTCTCCTGGAATAATTCTAGAATGAATGCTGGCAGCAAGGGTTAGCTTATAGCCTAGCGTCTGCTTAGCTTAGCCCAGTCAGAGCGCACACCTAACCTTGTCTACCATTAATAAAAGACATAAAAACTTAAAAAATCTAATTTTAATTAGCTTTTTTTGTGCTTATGTTCCTGTTTAGTATATACTAAAACAATGATGCGCCTTTGGCTCGGTGGAAGTTCGGCACATAATAGTTAATTATATCACACTACTTAGTTCTGGTGCTAATTTGTTGGGTGGTACTGTGAGAAGTCATCAGTAGTGTTGTGCTGATGTCACAGGAGGTTGTTGCTAGCACAGCTGCAGTAGTGTTTAACGGGAGGAAGAATATGGAGCTGTTTTTCTCGTTCATCATTTTCCAGCAGCGTTCAGTGTCGTATTAATGAGAAGTCCAACGCAGACTCAGTAGAGGCAGGATATGTTTGAGTCAGGGTTTCAGAATGGAGAATGACTCGAAGAGTATGATGGCTTTGATGGCGGCATAGCCTGAAGCTTTAGACACTGATGTGTGCAGATGAGAAGGTCAAAGAGCTTTAAAGACTAAAGGAATAAAATGCTGCTGCATCGCTCTCATTTGGGAGATTTCACAGTTTATACATCTTTTATATACAGGTGGGTGGTCCTTAAAATCGACAGTCAGAAAGTCTAAGCTCCAACCCCTGAAATCTGTTGGAATTGCTGAAAAAACTCTTTTTTTTTTTCTCAATCTGGGTGTGTGATCCTCAGGGTGAAACTTCAAGGTCGTTGAGGGAGGGGGAAATGTTGTCCGATTGAAAAAAATAAAATTCACCAGGAGAGTTTTTTTCAGCTATTCCAATGATTTTTAGGTGTTGGAGCTTTGACTTTCTGACTTTCGGTTTTTAAGGACTTCCCTAATATACAGTTGGACCCCCACCGTGCTAAGACCCCTTTGGGCACTCTTAACTACAAGTGTGCCTCTGTCCACCCCGCAGTATAAATGGGTACCAGTAAAAATACTGGGAAGGTAACCTGCGATGGACGAGCGTCCCATCCAGGAGGAGTTGAACTCCTAGTCGCTTCACGCTACAGGAACTGGGGATAAGCACCGGCCTGATGAGGCACTAGGCTCGGGTGTAAAAGCCCAACAGTCTTATCTACTTACCTTCCCTAATATACAGAATATTTATGAATGTCTTGTGTATAACCATGTAGCAGTATAACATCCCTCTTGTGTCTGAAACTTATCAACAGCTGTCGGCTTATGTCCCCTAGTGAGTGTTGTGATACTGTGTGGACCAGATTGATGTCAGACTAATAAAAGTGTGTGTGGCGTCAACAAAGTGTGATGTTTCCATGCATGTGTAGTTTCTGTAGTGTGGTGGTTATGCATTTAGGGCGAGTAGTGGCTCAGTGGTTAAGGCTCTAGGTCGCTGATGTGAAGGTCAGAGGTTCAAGCCCCAATACCAGGCTGCCTCTCTTTGGCACTTGAGCAAGGCCCTTAACCCTCAATTCCTCAGTTGTATCGAAAAGTACTAAATGTAAGTCACTCTGGATGAGGGCCTCTGCCAAATGCCGTAAATGTAATGTAGGTACTGTTCATAAAATAATTTAGTGATCTAAAGATTTAGGCACTGCCTAAAAGTGGAGCTTCGAAAAAATTCACTTCTCCTGATACAAGATTTCAATGTGAATTAATTTTGATGACGTCATCGATGACGTAATGTCATGCAACCATTATGTTACGACCGATGTAAGTTTTGATATTGTCTGAAAGTGTTACGTGATTGAGAAGATTTTTTTTAATAGAAACCCGATATCACTACAGGGTAGCGAGATACCATTTCGCTGGATAGATTTACTTCAGTAAGCACATTATACACACCAGAAATGTTATGCGCTTCCTCAACGTGATTGGGTTAAAAGCCTTTCTATTCAAATGAGTAATGCATTGCGTGGCAGTAATAGTTTATTTTGCGGGCCAAAAAGACGAAGATACCTACTGCATGTGGCACATACAGTTCTGTTTGTGCTGTTAAAGTGTATTTTATTTTACACTTTAAAGGGAAAGAGGGAGTTGAAGTTACCATCACTCAGACATTCATTCCCATTACCACGGTTATAGCGAAATCTCGCCACATAGACGTGTACACGGACGCATGGACGGACACAATGTTTGCGACGCAAAAAATCAGATCGTCGCTATACCAATTTCTCTGAAGTATGGTGCTCCTCTTAATCCCCGTTACTATTGAAAGTAAACAAAAAGTCCCGCACATCACATGAGAGTGTAATCACTGGGATTTTGGGGGTGCCCTGTTACATCAATAAAGATCGGAATGTCACTAACGCCGGCTTGACTTGATCTGATGCAAAGTAAGAGTTCTTTTGGACAATTTGTGTGTAACATCATGCAGTCCAGATCATAGAGCATCGCTGCATAAACACGTCTGCAATTGAATGGTGTTCAGTACATCTGAAATTTGATGCGTTTCCAATTTTTACTCAGTATACACAATCAGGTGGGTGTGTTTTTGGGATGTGTCCACGAACCACAAGGATAAGGAGCACAGTGGGTGGTGTTAACAGATAGGTGAAAATGAGTGATGAAAAAAAATCACAACTGCATTTCAGTTTGTATTACTGAAAGTGGGAACAAAAGCTGTAGGCTGGGCATGTTTTTGTGTGTTTGCGTGTGTGTGTGTGTGTGTGTGTGTATGTGAGAGAGAGCGGTTGGTGTAGGAGTTGCCATGGCGATGGCTCTGTTTGTACAGATGAGAGGGCGGAGCCTCATGTGCAACTGATTAAGAGGAGAAAAAGGGAGAGCGAGTTTCTTTCTGGTGGTTTGTAACAGAAGGGATGATTGCATTAGTACAGATGTAGGCAGTAAAGTGTGTGTGTGTGTGTGTGTGTGTGTGTGTGAGAAAGAGAGAGCGAGCGAGAGAAAGGAGGGAGATTCTGGAAGAGAGGAATAAAATCTCATCTTCTGTGTCTGTGTCTCCAGAGACAGGGTGAGGTTGTGATGATGTATCACTTTTGCGAATAGAATGAACAAGTTCACTCATACAGGAAGTGATGTCACATCTGGAGGTATAAAGCCGAGTATAATGTTTGGAAGTGGATGCGGAACAGAGCAGTGGGAATGTCGAGCGTCTGTGCATTATCATTGAGTCTGTCTCTCGTCAATGCCTGTCCAAATAGTCTAGACTGGAGTAAGTGGAATAGTTCTGTCCTAAATCACATACTTATCTATGAGATGATATCGAGGAACAGACTACTGTATACCCCGCACTGTGATGTCGGAAGAAATTTACAGTAAAAGGACCCTGAGGATTGATGAGTACGGGTTGCTTTGTGGGCAGCACTGTGGAATAGTGTTTAGCGCGTCTGCCTCACAGCATGAAGGTCCTGGGTTCGACTCCCAGGCTCAGGCGTTTCTGTGTGGAGTTTGCATGTTCTCCCCGTGCTTGCGTGGGTTTCCTCCACTGGTGTTTGTGAGTTTGTCTGTGAACAAAATCCATGAGTTGGATTGTTGAGTACAGAGTTGAAGGTCAGAGCAAGGTCACAAAGTTTTGGAGGTAGAAAGTTTGGAATGAGCGCTGATCGGCATGCCGTTACTGTGGAATACTGAGAGGAAGCCATGTGCGGACTTTTAAATGAGATGAATACCTATGACCCTGAGTGACTGAAAGGTCAAACCCCAGCTATCCTGTAAATCCTTTAAATGAGTGAGGTGTTCACTAATTTGGACACATCAACACATTATAGAACATGTATTAAGAAGAGCATATGGGTAATTAAACCAATACACTGTAAATGTCTTGAATGTAGTTAAAATGATCGTGCGTTCCCTATTACAAGATTGCAAGATACGAGAACTGAGATTATTAAACGTATTTCTAGGTAAATCATTCCAAGATTGCTTGTCAAGTCATCCATATAGCACGTTAGTTTCACTGGTATTAAGTCATTTCTTTCTGATATTCAGGGTTTATTTCTTGTATTTTAATTCATTCTTTTTGCAGTCCACCCATATAGGGCCTATTTCTCCAATATCCATGCTGGCGGTACCTCAAACTCTATGATTGCTGCTGTGGTACATGTGTATATTCATTATAACCACACATAATCGTGAGTGTGATATTGCTTTTCCCAAAAGCTTGGCATCCCTTCTTCCTTTTCATCTTCATCTGACAAGCTTTCACGTTGCAAACCAGAAGTTATAGTCCAGAGAAGTCCCATACCGTGTACTCCTGATGATAGTAACTGTTTCGAAATTACAGGAAATATCAGCACTCTTGGAACGCTGTTCAACTAGTCGGATTAGTGCACCAGAACTTTCTGGTGTATGTTAAAGAATGGAAGAGAGAATTGCTGCAGTATACAGAGCAGTTCAACAGTTTAGGACATGCAGAGGATGAATTCCTTATATACACACGTTTTGTACACAGCTGATGTTAGGACAATATAAAATGAGTGATACACACACACACACACAGATTAGATAAGAGTCCTGAACAGCTTGGTACATGTTTGGTTTTCACACCTCTGGAAATCCTCACCTCTGGGGGGGGGGGGGGTGTACATTCGACTCTTCCTTTCTAATTATAATGAAGCTTTCTGCTTTGTGACCTTGTTTTTTCCCCAGTGAGCAAAGAGATATAGAGAGTTTGCATGAATGAGTCAGGAAGTAGCAGAAGAAAGTACGGAGAGAGGGTTTTGTGTGAGTATTTTGTCTATCTTGTGTGTGTGTGTGTGTGTGTGTGTGTGTGTGTGTGTTCGTGTGTGTAAGAGGGGAAGAGCTCTTCTTTCAGATGAGTCAGGATGACAGGAGCAGACAGTGCCAGGCTGTGCGTTTGAGTAATGGACTATATTACACCACACACTACCACAAGATACATCTTGCCTTCCTGTCTCTCTCACACACACACAAAACACACAAACACACTTCCTGCCTTTTTGTGGCTGTTGTTATTGATTGATGAAACCCAACACACAGCTGATCCACATTACTCCATTACAGTGAGAGGGGAAGATGTACAGAATACATAAGTAACATCTGAAGGTTAGAAACCACACACACACACACACACACGGATCAATATTACTAACGCAGCACCATACTGAACACTACTTTATCTGTAGAAGAGAGAATTAATGAGCAACACAGAGAGCTCAGTACAAATTTCATGGATTCTGTCACATGGGAGCTTTTCTGAATCACGCTGGCCACTCATTTATCAATCTAATGTCGAAATCAGCATAGAGATCATGGTACTACAGGGTTCAGGTGTGATTCATGAAGCACTTCATATTATCCCAGTCACAGCGTATAAATGATTGGCTGTTGGTAAATGTGGTGGCTGCAAACAATCTCCCACATCTCTAAATAAGAGGCTTGTAGACTTATTTATGGCCAGGAAGGGAAACTTCTCCGTTCTCAGAACAGAAGCACAAAGTCCATCTGAATGAAATAGTTCAGTTCTGCAGGCTGAACCATTAGCTTCATAGTATGTCAGAATGATGCAATATGGAAAAAGATATCTCTGCTGCTGTCAACAGCGTTTCCAATGACAAACACAGTTTATCTTAAATTTATTGATTACATATGTGATATTTATAACCTATATTAGTACATGCTGCATGATAATGGCATGATCTAATTGGTCTAACTATTATGGGATTAAAAAAACGTTCTTCCAAGTGGATAATGGCGGAATCATAAGGTTTGTCGCGGTTACCTGGAGCAGGCAGTGTCGTCATTATCATGCTCTAAAATGGAAAAATAAAGGACAAAAATCTCATTTTGTTTTAGTGTAGTATATTTTAAAACACCCTTAAGGAGTGCATTTTATTAAATCTTCATGTAGTATGTTCTGCCCCAAGGGAAGATTTATTATTAAATAGAGGCTCATGGACCACCGCTTAGACTCACACAGAATAAAAATGTACATTATAACTCGGGTGAACAGACACACTTGCTGAAATCAGAAGCTTGACAGAACATGAATTTGTTAAACTGGTACAAAGCAAACCCAGGCTAGGACTTCTATCGAGGGTCATCTATCAGGAGCTCTGCTTTTAGGCAGGTCCTAAATCTACGAGGGCGAGTCAAAAAGTTATGCCGTTTGTTGTATTATATAAGAAACAGGGAACACATTCAAACATATCGTACGTCAAGATACCGCTATACATCACAGGTTTACGTCCCTACTTCCCACCATAGTCACCACCTCTTTCAATGGCGGTGTTCCACCTAAAAATTAAAAATTTCATAAAACTCCGCCAGCTGTTGATGTAGCTTATTACTTACAGAAGTTTCCACTTCTTCATCACTAACATAATATTTGCCCCTGAGAACCTCTTTCATTGGACCAAAGGGATGGATGTATGAGAGTGCTAAGTCGTGTGGAAAGGGAGGATACGACTCAGGTGTTAACCCGAGAGAGGTGATTACCTTCCTTGTCCTGAAGCTCAAGTGAGGTGTGGCGTTGTCACAACTTCATTCATCTCCAAATTTGGTCTTCCTCCCCCTGGAGGAGATTTATTACTAAATAGAGGCTCATAGACCACCGCTTATTCTTGTGCGGAATAAAAAAAACACAGTCTACAGGTAGGCAGGCAAATATTCGCTGAGCAACACACCAAGCATTAACATTAATACGGAACATGAACTCATTAAGCGTATAATTGAATTACCAAGGCGGGAGATACAAATGAATGCAGAAGTCAGCAAGCGAAAGGCGGTGAAAAGAAAACTCAGTGTTAACCCTTCCTGCTTTCGCTCCAGACTGCAGTCAGGAAACACAGGGAAGACTTATCGATTTATTTCCTCCAGGGCTGAAGTGCATTCAGCCCTTAGAGGAGCCGTGCTTCTCTTATAACACCAGACGGGCACCTATCAGCGGAGATATGTATTGGGAGCTCCATTTTTATGCAGTGCCTTAATCTATATATTATATAACAATGTAATTATTTTCCTCGGGCTTGGTGGATGTTGCTGAATTGAATGTTCCACCTTGAGGATTTTTCAGTGACATCCACCTCACCTTTATCGCATAATTAAGCTGTAATAAACCCATAATAATCAAATGTTATTCAGGAATGCTGGTTCATTTGTACACTGTGATTGGTTTAATACAAAGTGCATTATAAATTACATATGAACCTTTCACATAATGATTTGTGTGCTCAGATCTGTGCTGGGTTCAATGGTAGCTTTAATAAAGAGGGCAATTTTTTAATTTGTTTAAAATTAAAGACAAGCCCCAGTGCCAAAAAATGTTAATGTTTAATAAGGAATTGATTTGTAGTTTATGTATTTATGACAGGACAGAGATAACCCATTAGTCAAGTAGTCATGCTGGATATAATTGATCAAATCCTTGCAACTCTGTACTTGGGTCAGAACTTCCTCTGTAAGTGACTGTTTCCCTTCTCTCTGCAGATCTGATCTCCTGTTTGGAGAAAGGAAATGACTTTACTGAAGCTGAGTTCAGGTACACTTTGTGAAATGTGTGTATACATGTAGAGAAATATGTGTGTGCTTATATAAAGATATCTGTGTTTGTGTGTTTCTGTCTTTTTGTACAGTAAATTCTGTCCTGCCGGGTGTCTGACTGACTTTGGAGAGGTGTCTGGGACCATACCCCATGGCTATAGAGATGTACGTGCACTGACTTGTACAAACACGCGTACATACAAACCGCAACAAAAAGCCCTTTGATTCGCTCCATTCTTCTTGTTCTCACCGTCTCTGGGTGATGACCTCATCCTGACTTGGCTGCATGCTGGAGCATTGAGTAGTCCCATGCTTATGACCTCATGAGAGGTGCGGTTGATAGTTTTCAACATCAATTTGTAGCTCTGTGGAAAGGAATTGTTTCATTTCACACAGTATCAACTTTAGGTGGTCCACTGCTCAAAGGCCAGTACTAAGTGTTCTAGTTATTGGTACTCATTATTGTTCTGATCAGGAACTAATTCAGAGGAACGACTCGGTGGGGTAGATACTCTCAAGGGCTTTTTTCTTTTTGATCTGCACTGCTATTTAACAAAATAGACTAAACGTATGTATATTTTCACCATCAGGTGGTTTTTATTTACATTTTTAAAGTTGCAGTTGATATAATTTGATGTAAAAAGGCTGCCATTTGGAGTCCGTTTCACTCTCGCGAGTGCATGAGATTGCTAGAATAGGACGTCGATGCATCAGTTCATATAAGGCAAGATAACAGCAGAAATAAGAGTATACGGATATTAAACTAATAAACTAGAAATAAACTAGTGAACCTCTGAATAAAATAAGATTATTCCATAATACCACATTACATTTACATACATCAGGCAAGCATCTGCTCATTTACATGAACAAATGGAAAATACCTCAGTTTAGTTATATGCAAAATACTTCCCCAGAGTGAGGATTTATTATTATTATTATTATTATTATTTTATTTATTTTTTTTTACGATGAAGCTTGTAAAACAATAGCACGTTTTAACGTGCAAAGACATATACAGTGTATGCAAGGTTTTTTTTTTTTTTGGTTTAGGTTTAATTCCCCTTCAAGCTCCAGCTAATATATAAATATGCACATGAAGGCGAGGTGGATGTTCCTGAATTCAGTCTTGGGAACTTTTCAATCCAGTGACATCAGGTGAAAAATAGTTTTAGTATATACTACACAGGAAAATAAACAAATGAAATTAAGATGTTTTATATATTTTAACAGTGACAGAAGCAGGTCACATAAGCCCTCCAATCATAGCTAAATGTAACGCCATCTTTTAAAACTCATTCAGAATTTTATTACATACTGTACTGCATGGAAAGTAAACCGACCTCTGTATAGATTTATTTTTAATCTCAAGTTTTAGTGTGTGCAACACAGGAAAAACAAACTTAAACCTGGGCCAAGTGACCGTGAAAATCTGTGTGTCCACTGTTTTGCTTTAAGCATTATCCACTAATTCTGTTAACGCAGAGGTAGCCTACCAATCCGATCGTGCTGTTTCCATGTAGTGTATACAGATATATGGTAGGAGCCACTGGCGGACATGCAGGTTCGTCCTGCACACGTGTATCAGAACCTTACCTGTTGGTGTGTTACGGACTCAGTTGCAAATTACGAACGTGAACAAAATGGATTATTTATTCCATCATTACTTTTCTAAAATATGTTTTGAGGTGAAATTTAAAGGTAATAGACCAGGGTTACATCATAAAATCAAAGTACAAATTACACAAAAATGACAGACGACAAAACCGTAAGTTAATTAGGGGTTTTTGTTTATTTTGTTTGTTTATTTATTTATTTTTGCAGGATTACACTTTTTGTGTATGCCTTGTTCGTTACTCAGAGGAAATGCTGTGTGTGTGTGTGTGTGTGTGTGTGTGTGTGTGTGTGTGTGTGTGTGTGTGTGTGTGTGTGTGTGTGTGTGTGTCTCTCATAAATTAGTGATAGTGGTGTATCATTTCCCACTCCCATCACTCCTCCATGCCAAAAAATAAATACATCCAGCTGCTACTGCTATTCATAGATATTAGATCTTATCCCTTCCGTTTAATATCACCACCAACCGTCAGTGGAAATGATGTGTTCCAGGGGTCTGTCTGGTTTGTGGAAAAGCAGTTAGCCCCCTAAACAGCGGCGCCGACAGGAGTCTGTTACCACCCACCTTTTTGTAGGCTACCGTTAATGTCTAGGTTCAACTTGAACACGAAGGACTACTCGGAGAGAGAGAGAGAGAGAGAGATTGATTTGACTTGATGCACAGGGATGTTTTTGTACATTACTGATACACCAACACAATAAAACTCTGAACACTCTAACATATGCATTTCAGACGTCAACAAACAATCTGAAAACCGGCAGCAGCCGAAAGGCTACAATTTCCTTCATTATCATGTACTGTATTAAAACCTGTTGTAAAAATCTGTAAAGCGAGCAGCAACTGCAAGCCTAAACCAAGCAGTGCGATAATCCGTCAAAAAGCTCATTGGTACTACATACACTCACCGGCCACTTTATTAGGTACACCTGGCCAACTGCTCATTAACACTTAATTTCTAATCAGCCAATCACATGGCGGCAACTCAGTGCATTTAGGCATGTAGACAT
>JAQMYF010000012.1:44659949-44689335 GCA_030014195.1 Neosilurus mollespiculum | reverse complement strand
AGAGACATGGCCGGCATTTGATAACCCAGTTAGCTGCACTGGGGGGACAGCAGTGACATCCTGCTGATAGTGGGGCTCAAACCCCCGACCTTGGGGTCAGTAATCCAGCACCCTACCGCTGGGCCACCACTGCCCCAATTTGAAGACTGAAATTTGTTTTTTGTTTTAAAAAAGTACCCCTTCATTCATTCTTTCACTCTAAGCGTAAATCGTAATTAGGGTCACAGGGGGAGGCTGGCACCCATCTTAGCCGACTCTGGGCGAGAGTTGGGTATACCCTGGACAGCTCGCCAAACCATTGCAGGGCTAGCACACACACAACCATTCACACTCACACCTAGGGGTGATTTGGAACAGCCAATCAGCCTACTGTGCATGTCTTTTTGGACTGTGGAAGGAAACCAGACTACCTGGAGGAACCCCACGCAAGCATGGGGAGAACATGCAAACTCTACACAGAAACGCCCACGAATCGAATCAAGGACCTTCTTGCTGTGAGGCAGACGTGCTAACCACTGCGCCACCATGCCACCTTATGTATCACTTGTATTTTTTCATTTTATTTTATATTTTTTCATATTATTTTTTGCTAGCAAACCTATACTGTTTATCATGACCCATCCCATGTATTATAGAAAACAAAAGTATTGTACCCATCCCTAATACGAAGTAGATTGTGAGGCTGATTGTAAGTAAAGAATCCTATGCGTATACTATAAATATAAACGCCTGAGGCTAGATCTGAGACATACTCCGCAGCCCAGAAATGCACTTACAGAAAGTCAAACCTCCCCGATCTTTTGTGAAAGTAATGTTTCTTTGCCTGAACCGAGGTCATGTTTTAGCTGACCTCTACTGGAGAGAAGCAGGAATTAAAGCTGGGGCTTTGACCATATGATAGCGATTATTGAGTTATACAACACTGGAATACATGTTTGTGAGATCACTTTTATACCACCAGCTTTTTTCATTTCATCTCCCAGCAACATGCAGCTGATTGGATATAGTATAAATAAATCTGTGATCCAGAGTTTTACTTTCTCAGCTTGATTTTATATCATGGTACTCTCCCATGATTGGACATGTGCAGTATATTACAGTTTACAATCCAACTGGAGCTTAACTCGGCAAACGTTACAGTTCTTAACCTTTTACTGAATCAGCTTATACAGTACATAAGTCACTACATTTTTCTCAGAGTGAAGAAAATTCTTAGTGCAGGGTTGACACATTGTACATAATCATCTGACAGGGGAAAAAAAAACAGGAATAAATATATTGGGGCTTCTTTTGGGTTATGCTGGCCTTTTGTCTTCTGGAAGCTCCATGTTCTTGCCGCCTCTTCCCACCTTGACGTGCATCACAGTCAGGATGACCGCCATGATGAAGATCACGCTTCCACTCACCAGGTACGCAATGGGCAAGAAATGATTCTGACCACCGAACCAGGTCACTGTGGTAAGCACGATTTCCTTCCTGCCCCTGAAGTACTGAGCAGGGTAATCTGAATGAGTTAAGGACCGATGTGTGAACATTTTTAAAAAGCATGTTTAATACATCTCGGAAAAGAGATAATAGTGTAGGGACTAACTTCTACAGTCAGCACCACTGGGTGTGAGAGTGATGATTGATGTAGTGCATGAGTGTGTTCATATATTTAAGCTTAGTACTTTTATTCACTGGGAGAATTCAGTGCCTGCAGCAAACACCCACATCTCTAATAAACAAAACAGTATCCTTCTGCCTTCGTGATATCTTTCACTCTCTTCCGCTTGGTGAATAACAGGCTGCATGTGTGATACAGAAGGGGGAAATAAACACAGAAAAATCAGGAATAATGGGATATGTTACTGTTACTAAAGTTACACCCCTGTAGTTTCAGTAACATCCTGGAGTGTTTTAATCTTATTGCACCGGAATTTGCCAACACAAACATTGTATGATTCGTTAAAGAGCGAATACTTTTGTAGTAAATAAATACATTCGTTCCCGTCATTCTTTGTTATAGCAGTTCGAAACTGTCAGCAGCCTCTCTCTTGAAAAAAGTAAAAATAGCTACTAGAGATGGCGAAATCCCTCAGGTGCCCAACAGTTCTTGAGAAATAGCCCGGGAAAAGTGTATAAGGCCAAGGTCATAGGTCAGATGAAAAAAAAACAACAACAACAGTTTCATCTTGGAGGCCCAAGCACAGAGGACGCTCACATAAAATTTCAAAAGGTTAGCATGTATAGTTAAGATATAAGATGATAAGTTTGGCGACAGCAATGGGAACTGCAACACAGATACAGACAGTGATAATACCCCAACAGCCTGATGGCTGAGGGGTAAAATCTGTCCTGAAGTCTTTCCCATGACAGAAAACCTAAAGGAACAGCTTTAGATCTGACTGCTATAAAGCACTGACACTGGAGACTCCTTCCAAGAATGCAAAATAAACATTTGCCTCACACAAACCTCACCATGCACATTTACAGTGGCTTGCAAAAGTATTCATACCCCTTGATATAATTGTAAAGTGGAAGGAAAATGATACATGGTTTTCAAAATATTTTTACAAATAATATTTTAACAAATGCATTTGTATTCAGTCACCCCAATATCTAAAAAAAGAAAAAAGAAAAACAGCAAGTCAACACTTTGTAGAACCTCACTTTACTGCAATTACAGCTGCAAGTGTTTTGGGGCATGTCACTACCAGATTTGCACATTTAGAGACTGAAATCTTTGTCCATTCTGTGCAGAATCACTCAAGCTCAGAGCGTCCATGACAGACAATTTTAAAGTCTTGCCACAGATTTTCAATTGGATCTAGGTCTGGACTTTGACGGGGCCATTCTAACAAATTAATATATCTTTGAACTAAACCATTCCTTTGTAGCTCTGGCTGTATGTTTAAGGTTGTAGTTCTGCTGGAAGGTGAAGCTCCACCCCAGTCTCAAGTCTTTTGTAGACTATAATAGGTTTTCTTCCAAGATTGCCCTGTATTTTGCTCCATTTATCTTCCCATGAACTCTGACTAGCTTCCATGTCCCTACTGAAAAAAAGCATCAGCACAGCATGATGCTGCCACAACCATGTTTCACAGTGGGGATGGTGGGTTTTTTTCAGCCACTCATAGAAATATCAATTTTGACCAGAGCATCTTATTCCACATATTTGCTGTGCCCCCTACATGGCTTCTGCCCAGATTTGTGGACTTTATGACTAATAGTTGACCTGTGGACAGTCTCTTCCCCCTGAGCTATGAATTTCTGCAACTCCTCCAGAGTTACCATGGGCCTTGTGGCTGCTTCTTTGATCAGTGGTCTCCTTGACTTGTCTGATGTGTTACTTGAGCTTCATGAAGCTGTTTGTTCACTAATGTTCTCTGAGGCCTTCACAGACCAGCTGACTTTATACTAAGTTTAGATCACACACAGGTGGCCTGTATTTACTAATGAGGTGACTTTTGAAGGCAATTGGCTGCACTGGATTTGATTTAGGGGTATCAGAGTAAAGGGGGCCACTTTGTGTTGGTATGTGGTTGTGATGTGACAAATTGTGGAAAAGTTCAAGTGAAAACTTTTTCAAGACACTGTATATGCATATAATTTATATGTGAAGGCACAGAGTTGCAATCTTAAAATTATTACCTGAATCTTTAATAAATTATTCTGTGCACCCTGGGGAACAACAGCATTTTGTTTATCATGTTAAAATAGCAAAGAATATCATTTTGTTACTCACACGTGGCCTGAACAAAAGTCTGACTGAGATTACTGGGTCTACAGAAATGATAACATATTAAAACACCTTCTGACCAATCAGAACAAAGCGTGCACAGTAGAAGGATACTATAGGAGATGGTGACAGTGTAGTTGCCAGCAGGCAGGCCCTGGGAAAAGGGCACAGATGCACGGTTGAGAATGCCGTAGAGCTTTTTGAAGTTGGGGAAAGCAGCTTCTCTCATCCACACAATCAGATCATCATTGACAAAGCCGTTGTTGTTTGGATCCTCAGCGTCGAGGTCATACACCGGCCGCTGCCAGTACAATGGCTGAGCAGTCCCTGAGAAAAAAATTTAAGTATATCTTTAATTGAGCTTATTTAAAAAGTCTGTGTTAGGGTGAGGGTGGGATGGTGGCGTAGTGGTTAGCACATTTGCCTTACAGCAAGAAGGTTCTGGGTTCGAGTTTTGGCCTCGAGCATTTCTGTGTGGAGTTTGCATGTTTTCCCTGTGCTTGTTTCCTCTTGTTGTACTCTGGTTTCCTCCCCAGTCCAAAAACATGCACATTAGGCTAACTGGCTGTTCCAAAAAATTTCCCCTAGGTGTGTGTATGTGTTTGCCCTGGAAACTGTTCACCCTGCCTTCATCCAGTTTTGGCTGAGATAGGCTCCAGTGTCCCTTGAGCCCTTAATAGAATTAGGTTGTTCAGCAAATGAGTGAGTGAGTGTGTGTTTGGGTGAGAGAGCGAGAGAGAGAGAGAGAGAGAGAGACAGTGTGCATACTCACGTACCATCGAAGGCCTGCTGGAGTGTTGAGTTTGACCGAGGATTGTGGAACTTAATGTTTTTGTCTGTGTACCAGGTGATGCCCTTTCTGATTAGTGGAACAACTATTGCGACATCATTAGACGGATGATACACCAACATAAACGAATCTAAGATCCAAAAAAAAAAAAAAAATTAAATCCAAAAGAATAACAAATGTAAACAAGTCTAAAAATAAAAAAAAATCCAGTGTCATATACATAAAAGAAAGAACTACTGTTTTATTTATTTATTTAAACCAGCAAATCACACAAACCCAGGAGAAAGAGATGACTCAGACATTATTAGTAAATTGTAGTAAAAAATAAAAGTGTAATTTACAGTAAATGTGTTGTATTACAAGTGCCTAATTATAATCTATTGAAACTTTTAAAAGGGATAAAAATACATACCCTTTTTCTCTAAGAATGTGTAATAATAATTAGCATTTACTTCACTGGAATGGCGCAATCACATTGGTCCGCTATTATAGGATTAAAAAAAAAACCCACACCATTATTCTGAGTTGATAACGCTTGAATAAAACTGATGGACAATCATAGTTTATCACGGTCACGTGGAGCAGGCAGTGACACTATTATCACACTTTAAAACAGAAAAATAAGCCATAAATATATTTTCTTGTGTTCCTGAATAGTATATACTAAAAAACCTTTACCAAGTACAGTGTAGTATATACTAAACTCTGAAAGAGTAGGCAAAGCAGATGTCATTAGCAACACAGCATTTTGTTCAACTTTGCTTAGCATTTACCTGTCCTGTCTCTGTAATGGTTAAAATATGAATTTAAAAAGTTTTAGTTTGCTTTGATTTATGTTTCTGTGGAGAATATACTAAAACTCCTAAAAAGAGTTGAGACACTATTACATCTCTTAGACCTGCTTTTGCATGTGCTTGACATCCACCTCGCCTCCAGTGAACAGTTGTTAGGTATATAATATATAGGTATATAAATAATTCTGGGGCAGTGCTGGTGGTAAGGTGCTGGATTACTGATCCCAAGGTCGGGGGTTCAAGCCCCACTATCAGCTGGTTGTCACTGCTGTCCCCCCAGTGCAGCTAACTGGGTTGTCAAATGCCGACCATGTCTCTCACTGTCTATGGTAAAAGAACCATTGCTGATTTTCGTTAAGAGTAGCTGCATAGCCATCAGCATGTTTCTGCCCTGCGATGGCCTGGCAAGCTGTACAAGGTGTACTCTGCCCTCGCCTAGAGTCGGCTGAGATCGGCGCCAGCCTCCCTGTGACCCAAATTAGGATTAAGAGCTTCAGAAAATGAATAAAGAATCCTCTATTCTACAACCCTGGCTGACTGCTTTTCGAATTTAGCGATCCCATATTAACTTAATCAGTATAGTGTCAGAATGTTTTCTGAATTCGTGCCTAATACTCTGTAGTGGTTAACACATCCACCTCACAGCAAGAAGGTCCTGGGTTCGAGTCCCAGACTCTGGTGTTTTTGTGTGGAATTAGCATGTTCTCCCCGTGCTTGCATGAGTTTCCGCCTTGTACTCCAGTTTCCTCCCACACTCCAAAGACATGCACATTAGGCTAATGAAGTGTTTCAAATTGCCCCTAGGTGTGAGTGAAAGTGTGAATGTGCGTGTTGCCCTGCAATTGTCTGGCGAGCTGTTCAGGGTGTATCCCGCCTTCGCTCAGTGTCAGCTGAGATGGGCTCCACTCTCCCCACGAGATCCCTATTAGGATAAAGCGGTTCGACAAATGAGTGATTACGCATTAATTTGTTGGTGGTACTCACAGTTTTATATTAATGATCTTAAAATGTACTGTTTTTTAAAAGCAGTTAACTCAAACAGAGAGTGTTTTTTTTTTTTTTTTACAGTCTAGGACTTATCGAGGAATAAAATGTGTGTGTGTTCTTTTAAAGGAAACTTAGTGGCATAGTGGTTAGCACTTCTGCCTCACAATAAGAAGCTCCCGGGTTCGAACCCCACGCCCCGTGAGGGTATTTCTGTGTGGAGTTTGCATTGGGTTCCTCTGGGTGCTCTGGTTTTCTCCCAAAGTCCAAAGACATACCCTGCCCTCGCCAAGAGTTCTTAATCCCTTACACCAGTATATTGTAACTATTATAATAGGATGTATCATCATTTCGACAAATGAATCTTACCATTAAACATGCTGTTAGCAACTGCACCACAGGGGGCGATAGGCACGCCATCTGCATTGTAAGTAAACGGCTTACAGTATGAACTGGGGTTCTGTGGGAGGCAAGACAAACGAATCAAACTAATTACTAGCATTATTGGGCACGACTGAAAATGAGATGAAATGGACAGAGCAGAAAGATGGCCGGCAGTGTGACCGCTTCCATATGGAGTCAAACCTGCAGAGATGCATCGAGGAAAAAAAACAAAAAAACCTCTGTGGATCAAAGCACAATTTTTACAGAAATAAAATTAAAAAAACGAAGAATATGCAGGATACAGAGAGACAGAGACAAACAGAAACAGTGGGACACTGAGCACCTTCAATCTATTCTTCCTCCCGACCAGCTGGGCATCATCACGGGAGTCCATGTACCTGCGCAGGTTCTGGTGGAAATTAATCAGGCCATAGTAGAAAAAGACATCCCCCTGAGAGAGAGAGAGCGAGAGCGAGAGCGAGAGCGAGGGAGAACAACCACATCAGCT
This sequence comes from Neosilurus mollespiculum, assembly GCA_030014195.1. Taxonomy (NCBI): domain Eukaryota; kingdom Metazoa; phylum Chordata; class Actinopteri; order Siluriformes; family Plotosidae; genus Neosilurus; species Neosilurus mollespiculum. The sequence continues at coordinate 44,682,154 of JAQMYF010000012.1, read as the reverse complement.
TTGCTTTTCCTATCTATCCGACAGGTGTTTGAAAAGAACAACGAGAAACAAGAATGTAAAACCAGCCAAAAACCTGGTACACTGTCTTCCAGCCAACTAACTTCCTCATGATTATTGATGAATCCTCATTGGGATTCCATAACTGTGACAGCGAATTGATGAAGCTTGGCGTCGACTAGTTTCAAAGGTGCACACTTTTAAGAACAAGATGCACAGGAAGCAAATAATATTAATATGCTAAATTAAACCCCAATGTAGATGTGAAAGCCTTTGTGGCATTTTACGGTGTACCTAGCATAAAAAATGACTGTATAATGCACTCTGAGACAGGCTTTAATGTTTTCGCTGGAGAGTGTCTGAACGGCAAACTACAAATGTCAGAAATATAATGGTAACGTTGTTCAGGCGAGCCTCATTCTGGAAAACTCTTGTGCACTCAGTAAGAGTAGAGAACAGAAAAACAAGCTATCTGTTATTTCCCTGAAGCTGAATGCTATAACCATATTATTTATTTATTTTTCAATCTATTAAATGTCCTCTCAAATTACTTTTTTTTTTTTGTGGAGGTCTTGTATTTGGATGGACCTTTGTTCTTTTCCACTATATCACTGTAGCTAGCAACCTGAGGAAGTTATTTTGTTCACAGAACAAATGATTAAAAAACATACAAGCCTCACATTGTATACTGCACTCAATGAGGTGAGAAGGGCTCCTTTGACAAAATAAATGCATCTAAATAAGATTTACTCACATTCATTCACAAAAAAAAAGAAAAGAAAAGAAAAAAAAATTCATGGCCTTAGTAAATATCACAATAATAAAAAACTATAGTAACTTCATAAAATCGCAAAACATCATTGAAGTTATTGAGTTACGCCAATATAAATGCCTAAAATCTGTCTTAAATTAAATGTTGTTTAAGAATATTTTATCAGTAAACATTATATTAAAAATATAATACATTTTCTACTAAGGGTATTAAATTTTACAACTTTAAAATTAAGTTCAAGAAACAATCCCCAAAGAGCTCACTTTAGCCAAAGAACACCTTTAATAATAAACTCTGTTGTGTCTTGCTAGCCATAGCACACACGCGCGCACACACACACACACACACACACACACACACACACACACACACACACACACACCAGAAAAGGCTTTGAGATATTGAAGTTGACAGCACAGCTACACTTGGTCGTGGCGTTGGTGGGATATTTGCGCATCTCGAAGCAGGGGCCACATGAACCAGCATCTGTGTAGTCAATCTAAAATGCAGGGGAAAAATGGAACAAGATAAAGTATTCTATTAATATTTATACAAGCGATGTCAATATAGCAGATTTAACATCTCAACTCCAGTGACCTGCCTTGAGGTGCAGACTTAAATTCCTCAGTCTCATTGCTACACTTTCCTATTAGCTTCACTCTAGTTACTATATTAATAAAAGTAAGCACTAAAAAAAGCAAGTTATACATTCGAATACTCTATAATTTTATAAAAATTAAAGAAGGCAGCTATGAACTAAACATACTTTGTTTACTACTGAATCTTTTCTTTAAAAAATATATGTATGTTACTAGCAAAGTGAGAAACCCAGCTCTGTACAGAACACCTAAGCGTTACATATCACTCACTAAAACATCAAGGAAAGGTACACAACAAAATAATCTCTACACATTTCCTAGGGATTCTGCAGATTACTGAGTTCGTTCATAGAAATGTGTGAAACACGTAAATTACAGCAGACAAGGAGACTTGGCACATGAGCATCGTATGTGCCAGCCCTCACCCTAACACCTAAGCCAAAGTCCTAACCCTAATCCTATTCCTAGGTAAGTAAATAAAGTCTATATAAAGAGTTTAACACCATGCTTTCTACTTCACCAAAGTTCAGGTGCACATTGAAAACAAAGCCTAAGAAATGCATAACATTCTTAGGTGAAGTAAATTGAGGGCTTGAAACCAGAGCTGGGTCCTGGGTTTGAGTTCCGGACTCAAGTGTTTCTCTGTAGAGTTTGCATGTTCTCCTCATGCTTGCGCGGGTTTCTGGCTAACTGGCTGTTCCGAGCTGTTCAGGGTGCACCCTGCCTTCATCCAATGTTGGCTGAGATAAGCTCCAGTGTCCCCGTGTGTCCCGTGTCCTATAGGAGTAAGCGGTTTGGCACATGAATGAAAAAGTGAATGAAAACCAGAACCGCCAATGTTTATTTTGGAAATGTAGTTTGGATATGTAGGATTTGCCGATATTTTTGTCCACAGTCAAACTTTTTGAACAAGTTTGTACATTTGTTTTAAGCCCCCGAAATAAAGTCAGAATAAAATACACTTGTTAAAAAAAAAAAAAAAAAAAAAACTGGAGGCTACAAAACCCTGTAGACTTTCTGTTGAACACTTAGGTATTCTATGCTATATCTGATTTTCACACAATGTTGTGAACATATACAGTCAGATATTTGCTCTCAAAACATCCTCATTTCTTCATGCCATGGATTCCACAAGACATTGGAAACATTGTTGCTTTGTGATTCTGGTCCATATTGATATTATTGGACCACACAATTTTTGTAGATGTTTCAGAAATCTCCCATTCTATCACATCCCAAATATGTTCTACTGGATTTAGATCTGGTGACTGGGAAGGCAACTGGAGAACACCGAACTCATTCTCATGTTCATGAAACCAGCTTGAGAATGCAGCAATACTCAAATAATTTGTGGCAGTGATTAATTGATATTGAAGTGTGTTAAAAACCAACAAACAAACAAAAAACCCATCCCCACACCATTATGCCACCTCCACCAGTCTGGACTGTTGACACATGGCAGGTTGGTCCAAGGTTTCAAGCTGTTGGTGCCAAATTAGCAAAAGTTAATCAGGGCAGGCTACATTCTACCAGGTTTCGGCTGTCCAGTTTTGGTGAGTCTGTACCCACTGCAGACTCAGCTCCCTGTCTGTCAAAACTGGAACCTGATGAACCTTCTGCTGTTGTAGCCTGTCCGCCTCAAGGTTTGTACGTGCTGTGCATTCTGAGATGACTTTCTGCACGGAACCGTAATGAGTTACTGTAGCTTTCTGTCAGCTCGAGCCAGTCCGTCTATTCGCCATTGACCTCTCTCATCAACGAGGTGGTTACATCCTCAGAACTGCCACTCACGGGATGTTTTTCTTTATTGCACCATTCTGAGTAAATTCCAGAGACTGCTGTGTGGGAAAAACCCAGGAGATCAGCAGTTATAGAAATACTCAAACCAGCCTTCCTGGCCCGACAATCACGCCACTGATAAAAATGACATGAGATCACATTTTCCCCCATTCTGATGGCTGAACATTACCTGAAGCTGCTGGCCCATATCTGTATGATTTTATTGCACTGCTGCCTACGAATGACTGATTAGATAACTGCATGAATGTGTAGGTGTACTCCTCAGTGTGTGTATATCTAAATGAAAACACAATTTAATTACAACGTGAAGTTACCTATGGTACTTTTAAAAAAAGGTATACGGGTTTCAGATCACATATTGACTGACATCTCGCAACAGCAGCAACCCAAAAACCCTGGTACTAGAAAGACAGTGTAAAGCATCCACAGTAAAAAAATTTTCCATGTGAGTCACGAACATTGTGCGGATTATTGGCGTATTTTGTACATATTTCTAGCAGTACATTCTTCACAGAAAATGGGAAAATCAACTAAGATTGATTTTGTGAAGATTGACTATTGCTACTTATCCTCTTTAAGGAAGTTTACAAAGCTACATTGATCAGCAGCTCATGGCGTTGCAATGCCAAGAAGCAGTGAACACACACACACACACACACACACACACACACACACGTCTGTCTCTGTACTAAAAATGGGCTTAACTGTATTGTTGTTTCTATAGTGGTTTATGGTGAAGTTTGGCAAGATCGGATTAACGTTTTTTTTAATAACGTTACGATTTTATAGAAACATAACAAAGGATAATCCTCAATCTTGCAAGTGTCCATGGACAAAATACAAACTTATCACAGTTGCTTACAGTTTCACAGTAAGGTGTAGAGCATGATTATCTCAGTTGTAATATTAATCAGGTGCAGTTTTGTTCATCAAAGAGGTTGTAGTGATCAGAAGGAAGTCACTCAGTTTCTGTGCTAAAAGTAGAGCTGATTTAGGCAGGTAGTTCATTCTGATGGGTAATTTGATAATCCTAAGGTCACTTGTACCACTTATAGTCCCATACAACTCAAATCGGCAAGTCAGAAATACAAATTTCAGAAAGCTCTTCAAAAAAGATAAAAACATATCATTCATATCCAGGAGATAAATTATGTGAATAAATATGAATCTTTAGGTAAGAACGTGGGGCCGGTGGTGTAGTGGGCACCTAGTAGGGTGCTGGGCTCATGATTGAGAGGTCGTGGGTTTGAATCCCCATTAGATCCCCACCATGGGCAAGATCTTAACCACATTGTGCCTCTGTCCTCCCAGCAGTATAAATGGGTTACTGGAAGTGTAACCTGCAATGGACTAGAGCCCCATCCAGGTGGAGTTGAACTCCTAGTTCCTTCACGCTACAGAAACCGGAGATAAGCTCCGACCTGATGAGCCACTAGGCTCGGGTGTAAAAAGCCCAACAGATTTCATAGCTAAGAATAAGAAACTACTTATGAAAATAAACTGAGTGTGGCTTTCTGAAGAAATATATTCCACTGAAAAGGTTAAAGAAACACAATAGTTGATTTGTAGAACGAACACCAATCAACTCCAACCACAGTTTAGAAACCAGGAAGGGAAAATGCTCCTACTTCCAGATTATTTCAACATTTCTGTTGAGTTTATGATCACTCAACCGTAGTCTATGAATATATTTGATTTACAAGCAAACATTGACTTGCTCACCTTCAGCTGGTGTGTGTCCTGGACAGTAATGAGGAGCCAGACACCCAGAAGCACACACACTAGAGAGAGGGAGTAGAAGATAGGCAGCACAGTGTGTGGCGTGAGAGAAGGAGACCACGCTGGCAGCCTCTGTTGCTTAAAGGCTGAGTTATCGGGCCTGCGGTTGAACGGTCCGTCTCCCACTTGCAGCTTAAACATGACCACACACCCTCACACACACACTGGATAAATAGTTCTAAATCCTGGATTGGAAAAGAGAAAAACAGCGATTTCTGTCTCTTCCTGTTGTCCTGTTAAGTTCCCAGAGTTCTATGTGTGAATGTGAACGTTGGATCCTTTGTTAATTATTAACCCCAGACACACACACACACACACACACACACACACACCCCTCTCATCATTCACTCTACATGAAACCGAAATGCATGTTGCTAACAGTATTTTTACACCATAAAGAATACTGATCAGATTTTGCCCAACTTTCAAGCTTTAGGCTCAAATTTGCTCGTCAGGAACGACCAACAGGCCTCATCGAATGACAATCAAAGAACAGTGACGGAGTACCCGGGACGACCCAAGATATCCCAATAAAAAAAATCTGGCATGTTAGGTTGTTTTGTATTTTTTCTTCAACTCAAATAATACGTACCTTGATGGAACTTCTGTAGCCATGACTGACAATCTCTTGACCCTCCTCCTAAACAACATGCAAGGATGTAATCAATGATTGGTGAGGGTCAAACCTGTAACATGGCCAGTCTTCCCACCAAGACACAGCAAGAACATGTGGCAGAATGATGACTTACCTAGACATGGTCACCATCATTAAAGACAGAAATATCGTAATATATACATCTAGGAACTTCCTTAAAGCGGAGCTCACGATAGGTGGCTCTTAATACATGTTGTAGCCTGGGTTTGCTTGCTATCTCCTTTTTAATTTCCACTTTGATTTTTTTGTAACATCGTTCTTAGGTTTTATATCTGTTAAAGATTGTTCACTCAGATTTCTCCTTGTGCAGTAGAAACAAATTAAACATCATTTGTTCAATAAGATGAGTTTATTTTAAGACAATTGAGTTGAGTGGATGCTTCTATGGTCAAAACACAGCGGGGTTTTACACAGTACTATAATAAAGAACAAATGTAACATAAATAAAAAGAAAAACGACAGCCCGGGGATGCAGTTGTGCGGACGTGGTAGGGAAGACGAACATGATCAGCAATGTACTGCACACTCAGAAGAGTCCAATCTTAACAGCCCCTTCTTGACACTTCTTAATGACGCCACTCTCCATAAGCTTCAGAAATTCTCCTTTTACCTGCAACACACAAACCAACCAAAAAAAAAAAAAGCCTGTGAAGTGAATAACTATGTACAGTAGTTACTTTTCCAGGGTTTTATGATGGCAGCTCATGCAAGTCTCGAGCAATAAGACATTCATGAGCTGTTTTGGTTTTGCATCACAGCTCTCCCATGGTACTGTATAGCAACGTGTTTGGATGTGTACAAAATAAACACATTATTAGTGTGTATCTACTTCTCAGAAAGACACGAAGCACTCTTCAACATGTGATCAAAGACCCCATGTATAAAAGATTTGTATGATAGTCTTATGGCTGGTGCAATCAGCCGCAATACAAAAGATATTCAGTATGCAGTACAATTCAATATCAAAGGAATACGGCAGGACTTTTCAGGCCTTCCTTCATTTAACATATCTGTGCTGTTTATGTGACGTCAACAAACACGGCCATTTCAATGCTTTTAATGAAAAAAAAAAAAAATAATCAACCCAAATTGTCTTCTATTAATGTTTATGTAAAACACTTCCTGCTTATTCAATCATATTTAATTCAAAACCTTTAATCTGGATAATTCATCCCTTTCAGAAAGTCCTGGTGATGCTTTGTATTCAAGTGGGTCAAACCAAACTTCAAAGAAAATGGACGTAGCCTGAATGAATTTTTTACTGACACAAGAACAGACTTCCTCTCATGTCGATCATCCGAAAGACCAGAGTGTTGAATTCACGTCATACACTGTAGCTGTGCATTTAAAATATTTATTAAATTCAACTACTGCCTTTAGTCCTCCATTATAAATGAGAATACATCCAGTTTGCTCTTCTTTTCTTCAGAAGTGTGCTGATATTCATATCCAAAATCCTGTGGTGCATGGAGCCCGCTGGAGTACTCTCCTTTCACAAACGAAAACAAGAATGTGATGCTTTTGAAGAGTGCAAGGTTACAGCCTCTTCACTGCGACTTATGAAGGACAAGAGAGGTGTGACCCCATTAAAAGGAAACCGGTGTCTTGGTTTAGTTCTGTGGTAGCACTTTGTTGACATGCTCTGTGTTTAAGGCCGTTCTTTGGCGACTGCCCGTGATTTTTTGAGTTGGCGACTGTCAGTGACGATCTGCGATGATCGGCAGTGGTTGGCAGCCATTTTTGACTGTCTTCTTTGTAGTTGGCGACCATATTGCTAACTATCCCCAACTATGGTCACAGACAGTCAGGATCAGTTGCAGAATGTCTGAGACTGCCTGGGACTTCGTTGACTACAGTCAGCGACCGTAGTCCCGGACCAAGCTGACGATATCCATCACCATAACGCTGAGATGAAAATCTCTGATGGTCGGCAACTAGGTCTGAGACTGTCTGCAACTAAGTCCTCAACTATCTGTGACTATCAGACAGTCTCAGACTGTCAGTGATGTAATCGCGGATAGTTGGCGTTGTTGGTAGTTATCATGTGGAATCGTCCAACATTTGGAAACCGGGTTTTAAAATAAATAAATAAAAGGGACGATTATCCACAATGGGTGGATTCCTCGCTGAGTCACTGACAGTCACCGATATGGTCGACGATATCGGTCGCAGACCCCTCATGCTCGCTCGCAGCCTAAAAATTGATGGAATCATTATCAGACTTTACATTTCCCCTGAAATACAAAAGTCACTATAACTTCAACACAAAGTTATCCTAACTCAAGCATTCTGGTTTCTTCCAAGATAACAGCGTGCCTATCCACAGCTCATTGAATGGTTTGTTGAGGATGACAATGAGGTCTGTTTTGGCTTTCACTGCCACCAGATTTCTACACAACTGCCAAACACGAAGATGAAAAATTAATTTACTTGCATAAGAGAGAAGCTGGAACACAAGTGTACTGATGACGTGCAAGAGTGAGGTGTGGAAAATGGGAAGGTATGAAAACTCAGATGCTCAGTTAGAGCATCTCCTTAATAGCAAGGCTTGAGCAGTGTTCCTGGTCAGCATTAGAACTGGGTGATACCATAATGTGATACCAAGTGCTAGCCAGTATCATTCACACACTCTTACTCATTCACTTACTGAACTGCTTAATCCTATTAGGGTCATGGGGAGGTTGGAGCCAATCTTAGCCAACACTGGGCGAAGGCAGGGTATACAGGTGAACAGCTCGCTAGAACATCGTATGGCCAACACACACACACACACACACACACACACACACACACACACACACACACAATCATTTCACATTCACACTCACACCTAGTGACAAGCCAGTTAACTTAACGTGCATGTCTTTCAACTGTGGGAGGAACCAGAGTACCCAGAGGAACTCCACACAGAAACACCTGAGCCCGGAAACCCAGGACCTTCCTGCTGTGAGGTGCATGTGCTAACCACTATACCACGTATCCTTTATTCATTCCATTTCATTTTTACCGAACTGCTTAATCCTACTAGGGTCATGGGGAGGCTGAGCCCAACACAGCTAGCAAGACCATGTCAGGACCAAAACACACACACACACACACACACAGCCTAATGTAATAATTTAATCCAAAGACATGAACATTAGGCTGGGTGTGTGTGTGTGTTGGCCCTGCAATGGTCTAGCGAGCTGTACCCCCCCCCCCCCCCCCCTTCACCGTGTCAGCTATCGGCACCAGCCTCCCCGCGATTTTAACAGAATTAAGTGGTTCGGCAAAAAAAAAAAAAAAAAAGGAATAAATGAATGAAGGTCCGGTGGTGTGGGGGTAAGCAAGTGCACCTCACACTGTGGGAGGAAATCAGAGTATCCAGAGAAAACCCATTCAAGCATGAGGAGAACATGCAAACAACACAGGAACGCCCTTGCCGAGCAGAAGACTCGAAATCTACGACCTTCTTGCTGTGAGGTGCACGTGCCAACCCCTACACCACCGTGCCTCCCATCTTTCTTTCATTCATTCCTTTTTTTTGGCTACCTCACTCGACTCTGGGTCAACGTGGGGTACACCCTGAACAACTTGTCAGTGAATCGCAAGGACAACACACACATACACACACAGCCTAATGTACATGTCTTTGGACTGTGGGAGGAAACCAGAGTATCAAGAGAAAATCCATTCAAGCCCAGGAAGTACATGCAAACGCCACACAGAAACAGGAAACCCAGGACCTTCTTGCTGTGAGGTGGACGTGCTATAACCACTACGCCACCTTGCTACCTCAACAGCCGGTATACCTATACGGTGAACTTTACAAAGTAAATGTGTACACACATGAAAACACATGAAATATTTCTGACTAGTTTATCTCTTTATTTTGTTTCCTTTTGCTGATTTTTTGTGACAAACTGGAAGAATCTGTTTCTCTGCACACCTTACTACTGACTTTCTCTAAGCTATTTGGAGAGGAGTGAAAAGGTGGGGGGAAAAAATTCCCAAGCTAAAAAAACAAAAAAGAAAAAAACCAACACACCAATAAAAAATTAACATGTGGATAAAATGAAGTTTTAATAAAAAGTATGGGAAAGTATTGATATTTTGGTATTGATCTGCCCGTTCTTAGCCCGCAGTCATGAATAACTAACTAAGAGAGTGCAGTGATCTGCTTGGGAACCCTGGGTTAAGGCAGTCATGTATGCCTCCATATAGCTAAACTTTACAGTGGATCATGGAAATGGTATCCCCCAGTGGCAGCAGCCTTTTACAGCTATTACACATGTTGTTTAAGTCTTGGTGCCAGATACAACAGGGTTCCTTCAGAGATCTTGCAGCAGCAGATTTTGGCAGCATGCACAGGACCTAAATCATATTAGGCAAGTGATCATCATGTTCTTCCTCCACTGTATATATACAGGGATTAACTATAACCATCACGTTAATTTTCAAAACTGAAAATTGCATTGGTTGGTTTATCTGCCATTTTGATCGGGCTAAGGAGAGAAAGGCTGATCTTTTTGGATTGTACTTGTGTAAGAATATGGAGTTCCTATGCCGTGTAAAGGATTTTATGAGTGACGTTAGATAGGGGTAGGGACAGTAGTGTATTGGTTAGCATGTCTGCCCAACGGCAAGAAGGCTCCGGATTTCGAATCCCAGCCTTGAGTGTTTCTGTGTGAAGTTTGCATGTCCTCCCTGTGCTTGCATGGGTTTCCTCTGGGTATTCCAGTTTCCTCCCACAGTCCAAAGACATGCACATTAGGTTATCTGGCTGTTCCGAATTGCCTCTAGGTATGGAATGCTTGTGTGAATGGTTGTGTGTGTGTTGGCTCTGCAGTGGCCTGGAGAGCTGTTCAGGCTATACACCACCTTCACCCAGTGTCGGTTGATATAGGCTCCAGCTTACACTTGCAGGATTAATGAGTGAGTAGTTGTGTTAGATAGTGTTCTTCTCCATCCTCATTATCGTTGTCATCGTCATCATCATCATCATCAAAACACCATATCTTTTGGATAAAAGGCATTCATTTCTCCAGTACAGTTCCTATAACTTGGAGAACCTCAGCTGAGATGTGCTGAAGCTGTTCTGGCAGCAAGTGGTGGCCCGACACCTTACTAAATGTTCTTTTACATATGCCTGAGGTTTTTTTTCCTTTTACATTTAGTCAGAGTCTGAATCGAACCTGGCCTGTTCTACTCATTTTAGTGCACTTTCTTTAGGGTGAGAATATAGCAGTCATGCTTGGCAATGGTTCCAAGTGAACTCTAGTGAAAGTTGTTTGCAGTGTATTGACATGACCTCAGGAAGTGAACCAAGCACGTAGTGTATTTTAAGTTGCAGCATTTTAAAGATGAAAGCTGCTAAAGCAAGCAAAACTACACAGTTGTAGTGGTGCAGAAATGCCTTTATGGATACGAAGACAAAAAACTAGATGGGGTCTATAAAACTATACTGACAGTCATTAAAAACCTTTAGAGAGAAATTTTTCCGGTGTTGTGGGGGGTTAACAACATTCATTGCACATGTGTAGGTCACTTTGCAAATGCAGTTTGATCAAAACACAGTGTGTATCTGCACAATTTGTGGAGTGGTTTGGAAAGCCTATATAAAGGCTCAAAATATCCACATCTATCACATGAACAACGTCTCCGGGCAATGGGTATGGTGGAGGCGGGGTCGCGTATTGCCTGCACACAACCCACCATCAGAAACCTGATTGACCGCCACAACATGACAGGGTCAGTTGACGACGTCCCGGGCGAGAGAAAGTGACAACTCCCGAACAGGATCGCTACACTTGCGGGACTGGTTTCATTTACATTTACAGCATTTGGCAGACGCTCTTATCCAGAGCGACTTATAATTATCATTTTTATACAACTGAGCAATTCAAGGTTAATTAGGGCCCAACAGTGGTGATAGTGGGGATTGAACCGCTGAACTTCGGATCAGTAACCCTAAACCCAGCTTTAACCACTAAGCCACCACTGCCCTGCTTCGCCGTGCCGTATCACCACAAGTTACTGCCTGTACCACCGCAAATCACCGCCTGTATCACTGCAAAAAGAGGCCATACCTGATTCTGACTGTTGTGACTTTCATTTTGGCAGGTGCCATTTTGTTTCGTTGTTTTTGATGTGCATAATTTATTCTTGACACTTTTGTTTGTTGTTTTTTTTGAAGCCAACATGCTAAAGAAATGATCCATATTACAAAAATCCAGATTTGGGTACCAGAATAAAAATTATGTTGAAAATGACAGTCTCATTTTTAATGACTGTCAATGTAGTTATTTACACCAATCAGCCATAAAATTAATACCACCTGACTGGTCTGCAGCTAGCCAGCAATGACAGTTTCAGCAGTTTGTACTACAGCAGCTCGTCTGTGGGATGAGACAACACATTTACATTTATGGCATTTGGCAGACGCCCTTATCCAGCGTGGCTTACGTTTTTATCTAGTTTATACATCTGAGCAGTTGAGGGTTGAGGGCCTTGCTCAAGGGCCCAGCAGTGGCAGCTTGGTGGTAAGGGGACTTGAACTGCTGGCCTTCTGATCTGTACCCCACAGCCTTAAACACTGAGTCATCACTGTCCATAAGATGTACTAGCTTTTGATCCATGTGCACATAAATGTGCCTTGGGCACCCATGACACTCTTACCGGTGCCTGGTAGTCCTTGCTTGGACCAAATGGTGCTTGGAACTATTTGGTAGGTACTGACCTCTGCATACCAGGAACACGTCCCACAAGACCTGCTGTTTTAGAGATGAATAAACCCAGTCATTTAGCCATCACACAGTGGCCCTTGTCAAACTTGATGTAGCACTGGATCTGTGTTTTCCATGATTTTTCAGATTTCCACACACACTTAGTGAAAAAATGGTGGAAGTCTGAAAGTTCTGGAAGTTTGTGGGCACCAGTTCACACCAGTAATTGGGTTAAGACTTAACCGAGATGGAAGGATTATCTTTTCATGCAGTGCGATTTCCCTTCACTGGATCTACAGACCCAAACCTGTTCCAGCATAATAATCCTGCTGTACCCAAAACAAGCTGCATGAAAACAATGATTGCCAAGTTTAGTGTGGAAGAATTGGAGTGGCCTGCATAGAGCCCTGGTCTCAACCCTACTGCACCCCAGGCCTCTTACCAAAAGTCAGCACCAGATCTCACTAAGGCTCTTGTAGCTGAACAAACAGACATCTCCAGAGCCACACTCAAAAATGTAGTGGACAGCCCTCCCAGAAAAGTGCAGGTTATTAGAACAGTAAAAGGAGGACCAACTCCACTTGAATGCTCATGGTTTTGGAATGAGAAGGTCAACACATCTGGCACAGCTATACACACTGAACGCCAAAAATAATTCACATTTTGTTGGACTGCCTTTAGCCTTGATTACAGCACATCATCTCTGTGGCATTACTGCTTCTGTTGGTCAGGTCGAGACTCAGCAACATTAATGTGTCAATAAAATGAAGTCAGCTGATGAGCTGAATGTACTGAATGAGCAGGTTATCACATCAATGGACGTTTTCTTCCCAGATGATACGGATATTAAATTGGGGCTCAAAGAGTGAAAGAGTGGTTCAGGGAACATGAAGAATCCTTTTCACATATGAACTGGCACCATAGAGTCCTGAACTTAACCCTATTGAAACGCTTTGGGATGTGTTGGAGAAGACTTTATGGAGTGGTTCTATTTTCCCATCATCAATTTAAGATGTCGATGAAAACATTAACCCGACTCTGGATGGAAATAAATGTAATGCAGCTAAAGTTTGTCAAAACAATGCCATGCTGATTACATGCTGTCATCAAGGCTAAAGGCACTCCTACAATGTTATAGTGCACAACTTGTTTTTAGCTGGGCAGTGCATATTTGACCATATAGGTTTGAAAGTGCATCTAACACTTTATGTTGGTTTTTCCTTTTATCAGCTGTCTATATATATATATAAACTGCAGTTTCTCTACAATGATTCAAATAATATGCACACTGATTTATACCTGATTTTTACATGCTTATGTTTATAAACTCATACATGTCTGTGCGATTGTTACCTCTGGTATGTCGACCATCCGCCTCTGTTTTTGGTCTCTGTAGTTCCAGTCGAGTACAAGATATCTTAATGCCTGCAGGCTCAATCCCTCTATAAGTAAGTCGAGAGGTCAAAACAGCTCCTTTAATATCATCACGGAAATCACTCAATTAAATGTAAAAGCTCTCCCAAGAAATGTCAGGGACTTTTAAAGTGCGCGTTTGTGCTGACCTTTCTCTAGCAGGGTACTCAGTCTACCAGGAGTACCCACACCGATGTGAGCCACACTTTTACTCAGCAGCTTCATCTGATCCTCGGCTTTGATGTGTTTGGCGAAGAGCTTTAGCACTTTAGCTTCACCCTTAAATGTGGTCAGCTGCCTAAAAGACAACATGGGGGATAAACATTAACAAAAAGGTAAAAATATGTCTTAAACTGAGAAGAAGGAAAGCTACTACTGACTTGATGAGTTCGATGGTTCGCAGGGCGGAGCTACAGATGACGAGCAGTATAACGGAGCGTGTTTGCGTGTGCTGCTTCTGTACTTTAGCCCACTTGGGACAGACTAAATAAGAAAAAATGAAAAGCATGATTTAATAAAGAACGAAGAATAAACAAATCGCACGCACAACAGAGCGAGAGCTTGAGTTCTCAAGTTCATTTGGGCTATTATGTACTCCATCTTTCCAAATGCATACTGGGTATTACGCACCTTCTTTGAGGTAGGACGACAAGCTGTGCGTGAGGTCATTACTCATCAGAAAACATGACTCTGAAATGGAAAGTCGCACACATAAGCACTTTGAGCACTAAAGCAGGTAGCTATACTGAGGTTACTGAGGTGAGCATGGTGTGGCTGACTGACCCGGCAGATTGAGCTCCTCCTGTTCAATAACGGATCGTGTGCCACTAAAATAGCTCTGCACAAGGCTCCTCAGGTCGGATGGAGAGCCAGGTACAGGCTCGGATGTCACCAACACATCTGTGATGGTCTTCTTCTGAGGACAGAGATGATTATAAGCTATGAATAAATACCCTGAAGGTTCACCACACTGCAGCACACAAACAAAAAGCAGTGCTTTATTATCGTTATTTAATATGACACAGACCAGTAAACCAAAAGCACTGCAGAGTGAATATATAACTCATAAGATGTTGTATTTACAGCCCAAGTACACCAATTACTGGTAAAATACATCACTGGTGTTTTACAGTCCATGTCTCGGAGAGGTAAACGGGGTGCAGGAAACGAACATAAATAAAACGCTGGTGGAAATCATCAACCAGTCCAGAAATCCAATTTCTGTTTCTATTGTGCTTGAGAAAAATAACAATAGGCACTCGAATTTGAGTTAAATCATTAATTATCACAAAACTGCTCTGTGCACAACTCGAGAACGAGCTGTCACACAAAATGAGTTTTCAGATTGGTTTCACTGAAGTTGCCTTGACTGCATTACTACTGGATACTGCAATGAGGATATCAGATGAGCCGAATTACAAAATACACATTTTTATGCACAGATAATAGTTTAAGCGGCACAGAATCTCAATGAAACATTTTTCCAGTTTTCAAATGCCCAATGTGGGTGGGTTTTTGCCCACTGCCTCCTCAGATTCTCGCTGGTTCACAAGAGTGGAACCTAATATGGGCTTCTGCTTCTGTAGTCTCCAGGTTTGGTAAGATGTGTTTTCTGGGATGCTTTTCTGGGTGTTCTTATTTGACTTCCTGTCAGCTTCCTGTCAGCTCAAACCACTTGGTTGAACCTCCTGTGATCGTTCATCAACAAGGTATATCTGACTGCATACATGGTGCTAGCTGGACGTTTTTTTGTTTTTTGCACCACGATCAGCAGTTTTTTAAATAAATACACACATATCAGGCACCAATACTTAAACCACATCATCTGTGCTCACATTTTCTCCCATTCTGATGTTTGAAATGGACATTAGAAGTAATCAGTCGCCTTAACCTTGCAGGGCTCTAAACATATTAAAGCACGCCTTATTCCAGCAAGGTACACACTTATCAAAGGAGTACCTACATGAACTTCACTCTGTCCTTCAGAAATCGCACACTGCACATGTGCGGTACCCCATAAAACATCACCCACCCACCCAAGGTCAGGCCCACTTCCATATATGGTAAATGCCTCTGCTGCACTTCTTATGATTTGGCCTCACAGGAAATCACTCATTTATTTAATGAAAAATATTGGCGATGTGGACGGTTTACTGCACCCAAGTCTTTGAAAAAACTTGAGGTATCCCTTTACTTCAATTATTCAATTTAATCAACATAAATATTTGAATTTCGTGATCAATTGCCTCTAGCATACATTATGCTCATGCTACATGGCTGCACATCTGAGCAGGTGTTTACAAAGTAGTCAGAATTCAATCCTCTCATGAATAATACACCTACAAATCAAAATGCTCCACCATTAATGTCAAACTGCAGAATTTTAAACCTACCAGCACTCAGTTGGCAAAATCCCAAAAACCTGGTTGAGCTTGCTCAGACATTCATGAGTCTATCACGCCATCCATCGCAGTCCTGCATCAGCATCGGAAGGTCTTTAATGCAGCATCCTGTGTCTCTAAATAGTTGGTCAATGTGGGCAGTTGCTGGGTGACCGACCTGTCTGGTGCCATGGCTGGGTATCCAGAGCAGCAAATCTTGTTTTGCTCACCAGAAGTGTCCAGCAAAGCGTATTCTGTGTTCACGTAAGATTGTAGAAATGACTGGGATAGGTCAATAGAGCTGTGACTTAGTTGGATGTTGTCTCCAAAAGACATTAAGTATGGCTCTGAGCCATACTATTGCCTACTAATGTGCACTATATAACCACTACAATTGTACACCTGACAAAGCATTTGGGATTCAAAATATCAACCCAAATAGGACACCAAACTTCTTTTGATATTTACTCAACTAAACTTCTCTTAGGATTATTTAAAAAAATATATCCTCTAGTAAATGTGACAGGGCCAGCGGCCAGCACAGTTCCGCACTATTTACACAAATCTGAGCGAATCGCTGATCGTGACGTGCCTCTCCTCTCAATGCCGCTTTCAGTCGCATCTTTTTCAGCTGAACAGCGAACAATAGCGGTCTTCACAAGTGAATGTGTTCACTCTGCACTCCTACGCTTATGTCACCTGTAGTATGTGTGCACACACACACACACACACACACATCCATAGTGCGGGAGACTGTTGGCGGTAAACATGATTTCACTACTGCTATTAATCCCAAATTTTAAGCTGTTCTTTACACCAGCTTTTTTCTTGACATGTTCATTGCAGGAACTAGTGATGTGTCATTAACGAACAAGCTGGCTTTAGGGTAAATGTCAAGCACAGATTCACACACTTTTCTTAAAACACTTTTCTGCAGATGTAGGTAATGCCAACATTCCTTCATTCATTCGTCTTCAATAACCTCTTAACTGCTTCCATGGAAACCTCTTATTAATATCAGAGTTGTTCGTTTGCATGAACGCTGAAGTGTGAGATTGAGGCAAATATGTTGCAGGAGGAACTCCGCTTTCATGGAAAGAAATTTCAAAATCAAGCACAAATACAACAACGCACAATAATCATGCACAAAGGCGTACTATTTTTCTGTCAGTGCACACTTGTAGTGCCTTACGGAGTTCATTCCTTTTTATAAAATGCAAAACATGTTTTTTTTCAGTAAATATAAAAGGTTTCCTGAAACATTACAGTCACAGTGACGTAAAGAAAAACAATTGCAGGATTTTTTTTTTTTTTTTTTTTTGGGTGGATGGGGGGTGGGGGGGGGGGTAGCAATGCACCATACAGAAGTCAAAATACTTGATTCTTTCTGAAGGGAGTCAAATAATCTGACTCACTGAACAGAACTGGGATTCACTCGGGGATATTTTTGCTCACAAGATGAAAATAAAAAATTGATAGTAATTCTGTGTTGTAGGAAAAAGTTGCGTCCTTAAGGAGCACATACACAGGAAGTGTTGCACTCATCACCCATCGCTTTCTCAGTGAAAATTAATCGCTAGGGACAAACACACACACAAAGCAATTGGCTTGTCACTTAGACAGTCCAGGCTCTGGTTGCCTAAGTAACCCTCCTGCATATTTCACCGATGTCAGCACTTCTGGTTTCTTTAACAATCTGTTTTTTCCAGGCCTGGGTTGTTAACCTTGTTAACCTCCTCTTCAGTGGACTGCGTTTTCTTCTCTGGGTTGTCCTCCCTGCAGATGTTTGCATTTATGCTGCTAATGAGTAACATCTACTCAGATTTACTTTTTGGGGGTTCTCTTGTAGCCTTTGGCTTTCGCATGCCATCCACAGGGCAGAACTGTTTGACCCACTGCAGGGAACTAGAATTGCAGATATCATGGTACTCGGCGGACCACGGGCACCGTGCAGTTGAGGCCTAGATCATGTAGTTCTGTCTGGGGCCGCAAGATACCCATTAACCACCTCGAGGAGGAACTTCTTGCACAATCCTCACCCCAAAATGTTCCCGAGTGGAACAAGCAGTAACTGGCTGACTCCACACAAGACCAGAAATATATCTTTAGCGTAAGCATATGAATAGAGCTACACCACAGGGACAATACACCCACGTACACCTTCTTTTTCTTCCTTCACACGTTTTGTAAATCAAAGCTGTAACATTTAACAGTTTTTCAGACACTTTACTAAGTCACATTTAAGCTCTTTGCCTAATCAACTGTTGAGATATCTATTTAGCACAATGACGAAATATAGCTCTGACTCTTACAACTAAAAATCACATCATGGCAGAAGATCAATGCAAGTTTCAGGGTCGTTGACGACTGCAGTGATGAGTTGCTCTTCCGTGTTGACGTAGGAACCACTTTAAATCATACACGTGGTTTCCTGAAGCCCTTTTAAGAAACAACCTGCAATTTTTTTCTGTTGTACCAATTTTTAACGGAGCTACGTTAGAACAGACAGATGTAGGCTTGGGTGAAGTGGGTTTGAAATGCGCTCACGTGTTGAAGGTCCGACGTGGGGAAACAGGCCGGGTATGTAAGTCAAGCTGTACGATGTGCATGCAAAAGTGATCCGATTGTTGCAAGACAAAGAAAGATCCACGTATGATATTCCTGTGATAATTGGCTGAGGTACGACCACCGTAGCGCTTAACCTGCCACTGTTGTAAACATGCTGTACAAGACACTTTTTTTTTTTTTTTTCCTTTTTGATTTTGATATAAAGTATTAATCTCGCAAGGAAAATTTAGCATCTGCATTTAGCATATCTAAGGTGAGCACACACACTTGGAGCAGTGGGCTGCCACACACTGGGGTGCCCGGAGAGCAGTTGGTGGTTAGGTGTCGTACTCAAGGGCACTTCAGTCATGAAAGTGTAGGGAGGGAAGGTGCTGCTCCCCAGCCACCCCCACCCCACCCCACCCCAGAAGTCCCGTGGGAATAACATAGACCAATCATAAGAGTAAGAAAACTGTACGATTCTGAGCACATGAGATGCCCCAAAAAGTGTATGAGAGTCATCTCTCTATTGCAACATAGCAGTAGGACTTTGTAGGGTATCACACAACATGTTCAAAATGGTAGCCTCCTCAATCGTGCCACCTGAAAGTTGAGAGCAGTTTAACTCCGTACTTCACCTCTCTAGTGATTATTTCACCTGATGCTGCTTCACGTTGCTGACTTTCATTAACATTTCATGGTTGGCTGATGCAACAAATAATTTCCTGTATGTATTAATTCAACATCTCGGGATAGCAGATGTACTGTAGGACTAATTTGAGAAAACATTTCTATTTACCTTTCGCCTTCTCTTGGGCTTTTTGCCCTCGTCTGTGACCTCGGGTTGTGGTTTCTCTTTCGTACGGAAGCTGTCTTCCTGTAAATGACATGAAAGCAGGTGGATAGTGGATCTCGGTGACATTACAAACCTTGAAAAGACCTACAGTTTATTTGCTCATACGTACACAGCAAAGATTACAGTGTGTGAATGAGAAAACGGCAGAAACCTAAGCATAGGACATAATGTGCAGTATATACTTAAAAGTGCTCTACACAGGGAACTAGGAGCGATTCATCCGATACTGGTTTTCCAGTTTAGAGCTACACTGGCTCTGTCTCAGTCTGTCAACCTTGTTATCTATGTAGATACGAACACTGTCACTGTGTACTAATCGAAGACACACCCAACATGGAGTTAACATCTGTGTGTGTGTGTGTGTGTGTGTGTGTGTTACCTTTACTATCTTCTTTTTCTTCACTTTGCCTGGCTCCTGTGTTTTAACTTTTCTTTTCTTTGCTACTTTCTCTTCAGGCTCTTCTGCTGCTGCTGTCTCTGTATCATGTGCATCCTCTCCAACTGTTTCACCTGGCAAACACCAAACACGTACTCAAAAAAACTGCAGTTCCTTTTCACAATGCAGCTTTTACTTAGTATTTATACACACTGAGCTAGGACACTGTTAACTAACAGAATTATCGGCATTATTTATCCTAGTAAGGATGGGTAACATAGGAAATAGAAAACAGGTGCAAAGGAAGTGTTATCCTACAAAGAAAATCTGAAATACATTTACTCCGATCTGCTTTGTGGCACAATTGGCTCCCCAAGGTATTCTTAAAATTCAATGAATGTGTTTAAATGGCAACCTCGGCATTCTTGCTTCACTGAGGTATCAATATGAGGGAACACTGACACCACATTCATCACCATGGGGAAGATTAGAGAATATATCAATGAAATGAGGAAGGAAGGTGCTGATCTTTATCAGTCTAGTGACAAATATCAGTTATTCACCAAAGGTGGATATCACTGAATAATTAATCCCTGAGATGAAAAGTCGAGGTGACCACTCAGCAAAATACACAGAGCCTGAGAAAAAGATTTGTTGTAGCATGTATTACACAGGGGCATAAGAAAAACTAACAATAATGACATATCTGTGGTTTATTTTCACATTTCTAATTGATTCAAGTATCATACCAAGTTTGCGGAGTGGATAATAAGCTGAATGAGACAAAGTATGATATACAGAATTATTAGGTTTGGCCTCAGCAGATACCACTCCAGAATCCAAAACTGAATTATTCTTCATATCATACAAAAGTCAAATTCTATAACTGTTTAATTATTCATCAGTAACTTTCCAAAGTAAACAGTCAGGCGCATGCTAATCATGCAATAATTAACTTATCCAATGGCAATGATGCAATACCAAGAATTATTTGATGGCTTTCCACCAATCAGAAACAAGAACACATCTTGAATGAATAATAATTGACATTAGCCTATACAGCATGGGAAGGGCACGATCTGATTGGTCTGCTATCTCAGGATTACATGCTTGAATCAAGATCACAGACCCTCACAGTTTGTCACAGGCACTGAAGCAGTCAGCAGTATCATTATCACGCTTTAAAATGGAAAAATAAACCATAAACAATGTTTTTTTTTTCTATTTCCTAGTAGTATATATTAAAATTTTGAGGACTACGTCTCTCGGCTGGTCTGGGACCGCCTTGGTGTTCCCCCGGGAGAGCTGGAGGAAGTGGCTTGGGAGAGGGACGTCTGGACCTCACTGTATAGTCTGCTGCCACCGCGACCCGACCCCGGATTAAGCAGAAGATGATGAATTAGTGTGCAAACACTTTTACAGAATGGGTTTTCTTCTCTGTTTATCTAGTATTCAGGCTAACTTGTAAATGAGAATGCTAAAATCACTCCAGTTAGCTCAACAGTACACACGGACGGCTCTGCCTGCGGTGCACAATCATTAAGTATCTCGAGATAGTGAACCAGTCAGACTGCATGCCCTTCCCGTGCAGAATACCATATACTAGTGGATACATTTCTGAAAATGCCAGTGTTAGGACAATAAATATGAAAGTGATTTAGTCCCCTTTGCTGCTATAACAGCTTCCATTCTTCTGGGAAGGCTTTCCACTAGATTTTGAAGCATGGCTGTCAGGAGATGAGATCATTCTGCAATAAGATCACTAGTCAGTGCTCCAGTTTATCACAACCGATGCATTTTAGTTCTTCCACTCTATAACCAATTCTGGGTCCTTTTCCCTCGAGAGATGCAAAGAACGTGGTCTACAAAGGAGCGGCCTTGTGTGAGTGTGACGGCTAAACCTTTACAAATTAAAAAGGTGTTAAATGACACAGTCTAGTCCACAGAAGACTTCAAGTTTACATCATTCACAGATCCCTTGTCTCACAAAGCGTCGTGCCTGTTGCTGCCTAGCAACCTTCACAGCTGTGACACATCAGACAAATCAGACTCTCTGAATAATTCCCTCCTTGCCCAGTCTGTGAGTTTTGGTGGGCGGCCCTGTTCTTTCCATTTGAAGATGAGGGATTTGATGGTGCTCCGTCAGATCATCAAAGATTTAGATTTTTTTTTTTTTTATAACCCAACCCTGACTCAACAACTTTGTCCCTGACTTGTTTGGAGAGCTCTATGGTCTTCATGGTGTGATACCTCTTGCTTAGTGGTGTTGCAGCCTCTGGGGCCTTTCAGAAAAGGTGTGTTTATACTGACAGATCATGTGACACTT
>JAQMYF010000012.1:44624184-44636757 GCA_030014195.1 Neosilurus mollespiculum | reverse complement strand
AATGTCTAGTAATAATAACATGAACAACATATATAGCTCACACCAAAGATAATAACTTGCTAGGACCGAGCGCACACTTGTGGACTGCTGGACAGATAAACATGCACATAATTTCCTTCTGAATGAAAATCAGGGCATCACAGGAGCTTCTGCATTGCTCACACAAAAGGTAATAAAACTTAAGAAAAATTTACAAAACAAACTTTATAGGACATCAGTCTTCTAAGGCAGAGTTGCCGCTTTATACAGTACTACCACCACCATGTTTCACACTTTAGATAGGAGTTTGGTTTTGAGATAGTCTACTTAAAATATTATTGCTTAGTGTTTTCCAAACCTAACAAAGAAAAAAGTTCTTGATGGTGTTCAGCAACTTTGAGTGGACCAGAACATTCATATAGGTGAACTAGGGAAGTTATTTTAAGTGACATTTAAGCTACTGTGGAGAAATGTATCAAAAATGATTAGGAACTTGTTGCTGAGTAGAATATTTTACCAAGTTCTCTGTAAGCACTCAGAATGACTGAGTATTGTATCATTTGTCGCTCAGGCTAGCCCACGGCTGTCTTGAGTCTATGTTAGCCTATTGGTGCCAGTTCTGAATAACACTGAGAGGCTTTCTTCACTGACACAGCAAAATGTATGAGAGTTATATGCCGGAGTTTGTTTTAGGGACCTGTCGGTGAGTCCAGTCCTCCATTCCTCATCCTCATGCTTATAAAGACATACGGTTTAGCTGTTGTTTCACAATAATTACTAAAAAATTCATTACTTTAGGATGGTTAAGTGTATAATAAGCTGGTGCTTTCAAGAATTCCATAGTAATCCTGCAATAATATTGACATTAATGAAAAAGATCTGGTGCAAAGCCATATATATATCTATACTACAGAAATCATGCAATGGTCAGTTTGATCACTAGAAGCATACTTTTGACCGTAGCGATATCATGGCCAGGGTAGTTAGCATGTCTGCCTCACAGCAAGAAGGTCCTGGGCTCGATTCCAGGACTCAGGTGTTTCTGTATGAAATTTGCTTGTTCTACACATGCTTGCTTGGGTTTCCTCCGTGTACTCTGGTTTCCTCCCGCATTCCAAAGACATGCACATTAGGCTAATTGGCTGTTCTAAATGGACTTTAGGTGCGAGTACGAATGGTTGTGTGTTTGTTGCTGTGCAATGGTCTATCAAGCAGTGTTGGCTGGGAAAGGTACCAGACTCCTTGTGACCCTAGTAGGGTTAAGTGGTTCAGCAAAAAAAGTGATTTTCAAGAGAGATATCATGGCCTGCTTTGCCCACCAACACTACAGTGTTCAATTGGCATACAGATTAGGAGATGCTGGGCATGGGGGTGTAGTGGTTAGCATGTCTTCCTCACAGCTAGAAGGTCATGGGTTCGAGTCATCATCTCAGCGAGGATGTTTCTGTGTGGAGTTTTTTCATGTTTTCCCCAGGCTTGCATGGGTTTTCTCCCAGGGACTCCGGTTTCCTCCCAGAGTCCAAAGACATGTACAATTATGCTAATTGGCTGTTTTTAATTGTTAGTGTGAGTGTAAGGGTGAATGGTTGTTTGTGTGTTGGCCCTGTAATGGACTGGCGAGCTGTTTGGGCTGTACCCTGCCTTCACCCAGAGTTGGCTGAGATATGCTCCAGTCTCCCTGTGATGCTTAATCGATTCAGCGAATGAATAAGTGAATAAATGGATTCTGAAGTGGTGGAATGGCACGTCTGTATTTCATCTTTCATGGTTGAATGACAGATTGGATGCGCTGTTCAAGGCAGCAGCGGTAGTTTCCATCATCATGCCATCATTGTTGTTCAGTTTTTCTTACCATGGACTCAGGAAGACGGCCATATCCAGGTGAAAGAGATGCCTGCAGATCCTAAGCTGTCACACTAGGGCTCTTAGTCACTATATTGAGCATTCGAAGATGTGTCCTCGCACTGATCTCTGTAGAACACCCAGTCCTAGGGAGAGTAACAGCTTTACCAAAATTCCACCTGACTCTGAAATAAAGTTCAATTCTTTTGGGGGGTGAAAAAGTATTTGTAAGAGTTTTTTCTTCTGTAAGGTACAATATTTCTTTCCCCCCTATGGTCTGCTGAAATCATTTGATCCCATGTCATACGATATAACAACAAATTGCAGTTTTGTTGGGAGGAACAGGAACACATGAGTGTATTGTGCTTTTAATACTGCAGGAAATTTTACCCACATCTGAAGTTATTGGAACATCTGAGTCCAATCGCAGACTGTACAAGACGATGTTGTCTTACCCTTACAGTACCAGAAAGCTTTAAAAAAAAAGTTTTTTATTATTTTTACAAATGCTGTTTTTCATTATAATAATGGTTTATTATGATGGTATATTATTTGTTTTGAGGCGGCAGGGTGGCGTAGTGATTAGCACGTCCACCTCACAGCAAGAGGGTACAGCTTTTGAGTCCTGTGTTTCTGAGTGGAGTCTGCACGTTCTCCCCATGCTTGTGTGGATTTCCACCTTGTACTCTGGTTTCCTTTCACAGTCCAAAAACATCCACAGTAGGCTGTTGCAAAATTGCCTGTAGGTGTAAGTGTGAGTGTAAATGGTTGTGTGTGTTGGCCCTGCGATGGCCTGGCGAGCTGTTCAGGGTGTACCCTGCCCTCGTCCAGTGTCGGCTGAAATAGACTCCAGCCTTTCTGCGAAGCAATTTGGCAAATGACTGAGTGAGTGAGTAAGTGTTATTTGTTTTGTCTTTTAAGAAGTCTTTCGTGCAGAAAGGCAGACGATTTAATTTCTTTTTTATGGAATGCCTTTTCTCTTTCCTTCTTTTTTTTTTTAGTGGAATAAATTTTCTCTTCAGAGACATAACATGAGTTGTTTGTCTCTCTTTCAGATTGCTCACCTCCCCCCCTTCCCAACCTAGTACTGTATTTTTAAAACATATCTCGATTGTTTAAAGAAAAACCCACAATGGTTGCACTGGGTATTACAGCACCTCTTTCTCATGCTTGTGCTCATGCTATCTGATTTCCAAGGTATATTTATAGGCCTGTACATGGATCCCTCCTAGATACTAATTTGTGAAATTCTAGCAAGGAAGCATGTGCTGTAACATGTGTGGACACACACACACACACACACACACACACACACATCTCCATAATATAGACTGTGTGGGAGCTCAAATGATTGCAATTTGCTCGCATTTGTGTGGCTATATGGGATTGGTTGACATAGAAGTGTTGATGATGGGGTGTAAGTGTTAGGTTCCGATGGACCCATCCACCCTGACGCCCTGATTATGGGTAATTTATCCCTGCTGTGCTGGCATGGGATCCTACCCACGCTGTCTCTCTCTGTGTGTGTGTGTGTGTGTGTGTGTGTGTGTGTGTGTGTGAAAGAATTAGCTAGTCACTGACTCCATTGCCATTACCATGCGGATAATTTGGATAGTAATTCTGAAACTCATAAATACACAAATTGACTTTGGTTTTGGGTGTAACGTCCCCTGAGCACACCTGCGAGCTGTGTTTACCCTGTCCTCATATGCAATTACAAAAGATTCTATTAACATTTTGTGTATGTCACAGTAGGCCTCCACAATAATAGTGAAAAATTGTCAAGATTTATCACTGTACAGCCAAATTAAGAGCAAAATAGTTTAATTGACCTTTACCACTGTATGACTGTACATATACAATAATATAAGGTTCCTTAAATAATGCCAGATAGAAATACTTTACAATTAGACACTTAATTCACAAATACACTCATTCACTCACTTGCTGGGCCGCTTTATCCTAATGGGTTTTGCAGGGAGGCTGGACACAGAAACACCCAAGCCTGACTTAAACTCAGGACCTTCTTGCTGTGAGGGGAAGGTGCTAACCACTGTACCACTCAAAATGCATGCAGTCATGTGAAAAGATAAGTATATCCCATGGAATTGTTGATTCTATTTTCAACATATTTCAACATGAAGGCATGTTGGGATAGTAGTTAGCAAGTCCACCTCACAGCAAGAAGGTTCTCAGTTCTAGTCTCGAGTTCGGTGTTTCTGTGTGGACTAGGCGTTTTCTCCCCCTGCTTTTTCGGATTTTCTACCTGTACTCTGGTTTCTCGCACAATCCAAAGACATACACATTAGGTTAGGTGAGAGTGTGAATGGTTTTGTGTGTGTGTGTGTGTGTGTGTGTGTGTGTGTGTATGAGTGTTTCCCTGCAATCAACTGGTGAATTGTTCAGGGTGTACCCTGCCTTCACCCAGAGGTGGCTGAAATAGGCTCCAGC
The DNA here is from genome assembly GCA_030014195.1 of Neosilurus mollespiculum. NCBI lineage: Eukaryota > Metazoa > Chordata > Actinopteri > Siluriformes > Plotosidae > Neosilurus > Neosilurus mollespiculum. The sequence continues at coordinate 44,632,485 of JAQMYF010000012.1, read as the reverse complement.
CTCCGTGTAACCCAAATAGGAATAAGCAGTGGTGCAAATGATTGAATGGATGAATATTTCAACAGTTTACACTCTCTGATATAGTGCCTGCATATAAGGGTGACATACTCCAACAAGTAACACGTAAAATACTACATGGAAAAAGTAAGTAAAGTAAAACATCCTCTCAGCCGCTCAGGTTGACCTGGGTTCTCTGACAGGTGTCTTTAGACTGTCAATTCAATTCAATTTTCTTGATTATCCCCGCAGGGTGAACTGTTGGGGCGGCCGACAGAATATCTCACAGTCATTCAATCAACAATAAACAACATAAATCACACAGCATGACAACATGAACAATAAAATAAGCACCGACACTAACAAAAAGAAATTCAATTAATAAGCTACAACAAAGTCAAGCGGACTGTTGAAAATAATCCCCGTTGTAAGGCGACTGATGTTAATGTATCTCTATACATAAATCTTTCAAAAATATCGGCTGTCCCACTATTATGTCGGGGTGAGTCAGGGCTATGTCAAGGCTTCCCGAGGCTTGTTAAACCCATTTGTGTTTCTATTGTTGCGTTATTACCTATAGCGTGCTGCACAGGGACACAGAGGATTCTGACGCACAGCACAGTATAGCAAACTAACAGGTGTACCACTATTCAAATGAAATACTCATCACAGTAAACAGGCCCGGTGCATTTATTAAACTATTTACTGATTATTTAATTATTTAAATGGAGATTCCACAGCGAACACAAAAGATCTATTTCATGGTCTAAAATTTGTGCTCTTGCTATAATGGGTTTGAACGACTATTTCTTGCAAACAAGCAGTACAGTCTTTTATTTTTGGATCATGTTCACTGTTTAGCTGGAACAATAAGCTAATGTTAAAAAAAAATAAAAAATACTGACAGACTAAAATAGTATAAACACCGCCTTCCACTTCACCACCACTTAATGGCCTGTCTGCCCCATGGATAATTGTCACGCCAAATTACCTGGGCTTCTAGCTTCAAGGTTGCCCAGAGTAGGCACGATCAAGCCTCAGAACTGACAATGCAAACAGTATTTGGATTTGCAGCTATTTATCGCATCTTCTGTTCAGAAGAATCAGCTGGTCCAGATTAGGTGCCATTGATTAGAACCTCCTGCAGGTGGAACCTGCCATATTGAAATCTTATATCCAGGGTCTAGTGCTGTCTTTTCTAATGAAGTGTGTGGTGTCATCATGCCAAGATCTAATGAGCTCTCTGAGGCCTTCAGAGGAAAAATGTTGTGGGTGTACAGTTTATGAAAAAATAAAAAAATAAACAAATCTCTAAATTATCTGAAATATGTAATACCTCTAAGCAAAATCATCAACAAGTGGCATACATTTCAAAGACTGCCAATTTGTCCAGCAAACCCAGCCTGAGAGCAGACCATTTAATAAGAAATGAAGTCTACAATGTTAAAGTTATTTCTGCTAAAAGTGGGCAATTTTCTCAGGCACAAGGGCATTCTACACTGAAGAATATTACATCGAATTATATTTTTGTTTAATAAATGATTGAAAAAGCTAATTTTCATTGTGGTCTTCTTCAGATCTGCAGATCACCTGTCTGTAGGCACTGTATTAAGTAGGGTGAAATATTTGCTAGTTCAAATATGTTAATACAAAGTTTTAGACACAACTTAAAGGCAGAGCTCCTGGTGTATATTTCTATTGATTGGTGTCCGAGGCTGGTTATAAGAGTAGCACAGTTCCTTTAAGGGCTGAATCAACTTCAGTCCTAGAGGAAATAAATAGAGTCTGCCCTGTTTTTCCTGACTAATAAAGAAGGAAAGGTTAACACTGAGTTTTCTTCTCTCTGCCGTTCACTCGCTGATTTCTGCGTTCATTTGTATCTGCTGTCTTGTTAGTTTGAGTATCCGGTTAACGAGTTCATGTACTGTGCTCTCATTAATGTCTGGTGCTTTGCTCACCAAAAGTATGTTTGCCTACCTTTGGTTTGATTGAGTTTGATTGCGTGTTTTTTTTATTCTGTGAAATTCTGAGCATAGGTGTATGAGCCTCAGGTTTTTGGGTTTCAGATTCATTTATTAATAATAAATTAATGAATAATATACATTTATTATTATTACAATTATTAATAATATTTCTTTCTTTCTTTCTTTCTTTCTTTCTTTCTTTCTTTCTTTCTTTCTTTCTTTCTTTTTCCCCAGTTGGTGACACAGCAGCCTTATTAAGTTTCCGGTTGGGGCATGGCCCAAGGACCACCTTTCCCCCCCCACATGACTGCACAAAAATATATATTGCTTAAAAAAAGAAAAGAAAAACTGAATCATAAAATATCTTTTTTGTGGCATTCACACCAAGAGTACATTTACTTTTAATAGAGTTCAAGAAATGAGGTGACTGTGATTAGTAGAGGTACCGTGGAAGATGAAATAATTATTGCAGTGCCACTTCTTCATAACTGCTCTAAATGTGACCCTATTAACTGAATCTCTTTCTCTTACACACTTTGCCTGCCTTCAGCTAGTGCATCTGCTATTCTGTTAATAATTGTCTGTTATTATAAGTTACTAATGCAGTAGTGTGTTTTGTATGAGACAAATGGTTTCTCAGTGCTCATTCTAATGGGTAATTTAGACACAGTTCTTCACTCTGATGTTGATTTTATGGTGCTGTTGAATATCAAACTTTTACTAGAGAGGTGACTTTTCCCAGCATGTTTGCACCAAACACTGGGTGAATATGGCAGGACTTGATCATGTAAATATTTGCCTGGCCATAAAGCTTGTTCTGGCATCTCAAATATTTCCCAAAGTGCATAGATTGAGTGCTTGTTCACTGGCCATCGTGAACTGATTGATTAGCAATGTTGTAGTAGTTGGTCAATGTAAAGATTCCTTAATTAGCAAATAAACTGTGTGTTTTAGTAAAGGGTTCAGGCCACCATGACCCATCAGAAATGCTTCAGTGCAATTTGGTGTAGGTTCTTCTGGTGCTGTACTGGAGTCAGTTAGTGTTTTAAAGAAAATCATAAGTGACTGTAACAATACTAAACAAGCGTTAGATGAATAATGTCAGTTGTTGACAAGTAGGGCTGCGTACTACCCGCGGGCTAATATTCATTTTTACATGTTTGAAATTATTTTTTATGTTTCTAGTAATGTACTGTCTTTTAGTTTGTACCAAACTTTTATGCATCGCATGACATATACAATGATTATGTTCCTTTCTGTTCTAAAAATAAATAAAAACTTTTAAAATAACAATCTTTGAAAACAAACAAAAGTAGGTCCTTGATAATAGGGTTTGGTGGTAGCATCAACATTTTAATTATGTGTTTTAACTATTTCAAAATATGTACCATCCTGAAATGGCCTGGCGAGCTGTCCAGGGTGTACTCTGCCCTCGCCCAGAGTCGGCTGAGAGGCCTCCCTGTGACCCTAATTAGGATTAAGCGCTTCAGAAAATGAATGAATGAATGAATGAAAATATGTACCTGGTCTCTCAGTGAAAAAATGCCAAAATTTATGAATGTACTCAAAGCTAAACCCTGTACATACCCCTCAAAGTTGCAATTCTTTTAATATTTGAGTATAAGGACTATTTATGCAAAAACAATATTTTACAGGGGTATGTAACTTTGAGAGGTATGCACAGGGGTCAGCTTTGAATAAATTAATAAATTTTGGCATTTTTTCACTAAGAGAGACCAGGTACATATTTTGAAATGGTTAAAATACATAATTAAAATATTGATGCTAACACCAAACCTAATTTTCAAGGACCTACTTTTGTTTGTTTTCAAGGATTGTTTTATTTAGTTATTTTTAGAACGGAAAGGGAAAGGGGCATAAGTTTATTTGTCATGCAATGCCTAAAATTTTGGTACAGAGTAAAAGACAGTACATTACTAGAAACATAAAAAATAATTTCAAATATGTAAACATGAGTGTTAGTACGCCCGCGGGTAGTACGCATCTCTACTTGGCAAAAATTGATATTTTTCATATATCGGGTGATTAGTAGTGTCACAGTCACTTTTGATTTTCTTTACCATTGACAATATTTCCTTTTCATAGAAAATTTGTTTTCTATTAATTCGGATCTATAAGTTTTATTTTCATTCTGATTTTAAATCTTATATGTTCTGTTTATTCCTAGACAAAAAAGCGCCTTTGGGGATCCTCAGGGTGAAATTTCAAGGTCGTTGGGAGGGGTAAGTGTTGTCCTATTGAGAAAAAAATTCACCAGGAGAGTTTTCTCAACTATCCCAACGAATTTCAGGGATTGGAGCTAAGACTTTCTGACTTTCAATTTTTAAGGACCACCCTAATGCTGTACCATGCATTAAGTACTCATATATTATGTGGAACTTTATTTTTATTCGGTTGTAGCCTCTCACAATATTCACTTTTTTGAAAGTAACAGATTGTTCCGAGGTCCATAACAAAATTACATCAAAACAACCTAGATGGCAACATGTCTCCACTTTGTCTCAATTCATTCCTGTTTTAATATATAGTGCACTATTTTGGGATGAAGCCATTTTGTAGTACTGCACATATCCTTAGGGCCTGTTTCTGCATGCTAGATTCAAACCTGGAGTACAAGCTTAATCTCGAGGCTTTTTAATCACATTACATGTGGCACTGTGCGTTTCTCTCCATCATACATACAGAATTTAAGTATTTCATAAAGGATTGGACAAAATGTAGTAAGTTGTGTATGTAGTAAACTTTGGGAAATTTGACGTGGCTAGTTTTGTGAGTGACTTCGCCCTTCAAACCTACGCTTATATACATAAGTAGTCCTTGGTAGTCCTCCCACTTCCCAGCTATCAGCTGACTCAACAACACCAATTACAACTGTGCCATGAATGAAGGATGTTCTTACGGAAGCCTGCTCCAAAACACCTGCCACCACTCCAGCTCCCACATTACTTGTCCCTTAATACAGCTCTGGCTACCCTCATCATAGCTCACTTGTCATGAACACATACTTTTTCCTCAGATCAACAAAAGAATTTCATTTTTATCACGAATGCAGCGTTTTCCATGTGCTGTATAACCTGCAGCTAACCACAGGAAAAGACACATTGGCACACCTTATTCTGTGCACAGCAGCCTTTTCATTACACCCAATTAGTAATCAAATGCCCTCCACACCATTTGCTTGTTCTGACACGAGTCTTTATTGAATTAGTTTTTATTTAATAAGAATAATAAGAATTTCTGATCATTTCCACAAGTTCAAATTAGTTTTTGAAAAATGGCAATCTGCTCACATATTAGCACTTATTACCCAGTCCCAGGTGCAAATTTTCGCCTGATGAGCTTCGCTAAGCTGCAGGCTTACTGAGCGTTAATTGTGGCCGCAATAAGTTATGTTTGGCACTGCGCCTTCTGAATTACGTACAGCTAGCTGTCAGCGGAAAAATAATTTTTCCCTGAAGGGTTAATCATATTATTAACCACAGTGCACCATGAATACACTAAACAATTAACACACACTACCTTCACACTGACTATTATAGTTTAGTATAGCACCACATACATACACTCACTCTATTACACACCTTTACCAAATGTTTGCACAGTTATATAGGATATCTTTGTATGTTATAGCATTACGGTTTTCCCTTTGCTGGAACTCAGGGGTCCAAACTTTTTCCAATCAACCTGTGCCAGAAGCAAGTTCCATAAATATCATCAAGGATGGATTGGAAGAACTCAAGTGTTCTGGACAGAGCCCAGACTTTAATCTCAGTGAACACCTTTTGGATGAACTGAGACTCTGACTGTACTCTCGGCCTCCTCACCCAACATCAGTGCCCAACTTCATTAATGCCCTTGTGGCTGATCTGGCAAATCTCAACAGTGACACAAAATCTAGCAAAAAGCTTTCCCAGAAAAATGCAGCTTAATATAATGGTGAAGGGAGGACCAGATATGGAATAGGATGTTCCCATAGCACATTTGTGTGTCATGGTCATAAATCATAAATCCTTCTTATAGTTTTATAAAATGAAGGGGGAAAAAGTGTGAGAGTGGGAGGGTGTCATTTATTAATTTATTTATTTACTTATTTATTTTATTTTATTTTATTTATTATATCACTTGGTGGGGACTAAATCCCCACAGTGATTGGGATATCTGAATATTTGCAAAATATTTTAATAATAATATAAAAAAAAAAAAACCTATATAAAAGCTTAAAAGGTTTTTGTTGGTTAGTGAATTTGGGTTAGAGTTAGATTTAGATGTAGGCATAATATTAATTGTCCGCATTATTAATTATGTCAGGGGAAGTCATTTTGTGTATGTATGTATGTGTGTGTGTGTGTCTGTGTGTGCGTGTGTGCATGCACATCTCTATTGTGTTATGGTTGTGACCCAGTCTGAAGCTCTGATGCACACAAAGTGTGTGTGGAGGCACAGGACTGAGGATCAAGCGTTAAGAGCAGTGCTGACACTCTGCAATAAATCATTAATACAGCCTGCCTTCACAGAGACCAGGCACTGCCAAGAGCCTTCAAACACATACATCATTTACCAAGCCTCTCTATATCTTGCACTATCAATAATGTGTATAGCCTGCATGTTAGGCATGGAGCTCCTAAGCTGTGCTCAGATACTGTTGGACACATTCACACACACTCACACACACACACACACACACATACACACACACACACACACACACACACACACACACACACAATATATATATATACATACTGATATTGTACAGTATTGGGTGCATTGTGCTTTATCTAGTATGTGGCTCAAATGGCATGACAATGATCTGCCCACAGCTACATATGTTGGCTTCACTGTGTGGCCATTGTGAATATGAGGGCACAAATTTCCACCATATGGAGCGAGAAGTGGGCTAGACATCATTATTGATGAGGTGTAAGTAGGGGATGGGGACAAAAAAAGACAACAACATGCTCTTTTGGGAATTTTTATTTATTTATTTATTTTTATTATTATTATTTATAATGTGTATTTTCTTATATAAAAAGAGGCCAGAGAAATGACACAGAACAAAGAGTTTCTTTTTCTGTCTCTCATTTTCTCTCTTTCTGTCTGTCTCTTTTGCTCTCTTCCTCCCTCCGGCCCCCTCCCCCCTCTCTATTTCCACATCGTGGCCTGTAGAGACTGTTGCAAGCCTCCTAACTTTCGTTCAATAAAATATGCCAAGTCCTACTTTCCCCCAGACGCGGGGAGCGTTCATTGCTGCCTTCCGCTACAATTCTTCCTGTTGCATTATGGGCCTCTGAGTGAACTCTCCTTTTATAAATACTGCATCATTTATTAAACAGCTTATTTACCCGAATGTTGCATTCCTATCCTGTCGTCCATTAGCAGAAAACAATAAGTCTCCATCATGATGAAACACACACACACACACACACACACACACACACACACGAGATATACAAAATACTCACATTCACCCCTTTTCTGAGAGCATTAATCCTCATTTAGTGCTTAATGTGTCCAGGGATCAGATTCAATTTTGGCGTTTTGGTTGGTTGGTGCATGGGGCCTGGTTGTACCCTCTGCCCATTAGCATGCCACAAGCTTGGGTTCAGAGCACAGAACAGTAAACACTGCACACCTCATGTTTGGCTTAAATTAGAAATGATGGGTTTTTGTTCTGGAATTTTGTGTTACGCAATAGTAAATCCTACTTTGTACCAGATAAAAATAAAAGCCAGTGAATGCAGTGAATATTCTCATTTGAAAGTTAGCACTGAGACCAGAGATAGACACAAGAAAGGGCTTATTAGGAATTTAGAAGTTGGAAAAGCCCTACTTTGGTGGTAGCAGTACATACTGTTTGTTATCTGTGGTTCTCAGACCTGCCGTCATGTGCATTAAGACAAGTTTTCATTGTAGCATGGTGCAAAGTAGAAGCAATATTAAAAAAAATGGACAAAACACAACCGCAAGTTCCCGTAAAGTGTTGTTTTGTTATTAAAGCTGGGTTTTCTTGTGTTCTTTTATGGGTAGCACGGTGGTGTAGTGGTTAACATACCCGCCTCAAAGCAAAAAAAATCCTAGGTTTGGGTCCTGGGCTTGGCGAGGCCGTTTTTGTGTGGAGTTTGCATATTTCCTCCATGCTTGTGTGGGTTTCATCCGGGTGCTCCAGTTTCTTCTATATATATATATATATATATATATATATATATATATATATACTTTTTTTGTATCCTATATTTTATCTAATATGTATATTTTATTTTATTCTATATATTTTCTTTATTTCTATCCTTTTGCATTTTTATATTTATCTGACCTTTAA
>JAQMYF010000012.1:44587150-44606160 GCA_030014195.1 Neosilurus mollespiculum | reverse complement strand
TATATATGTGTGTGTGTGTGTGTGTGTGTGTGTGTGTGTGTGTGAGTGTGCACATGGCATTTAGTGTGTTCTGAAATCAAACTCTTCATATGGTAAAATAATTGACAAAATGGTCAGATAATATTTTTCCAGTATTAAATGTCCTTGAAGTAAGATTTAAGATGGTATTATAAGTGCCCTTCCAATAGTCCAGAAGAGCTCAAGTCTTTATAAAGATATATTTTTATATGATAACACTAACATCATTAGCCCAATCTTTGCAGTTCATATCTATCTTTGTTAAATCACTTTGTTTTAAATTTTGCAGTACTGCTAACATTAGCACACAGTGCTTAAAGATAGGACACAATGAGATATTCTTTTATTCCAAAAGTAACACATTGTCTTAACCGGAGGCGACTCAGGATTACTCTCACATGCATGAATGAACAGATTGGTGACTCAGCAGGTTGTCAGGTTGGTCTAAACTGCATAATAGCTTAACAGAACATGCCATATGTACCACATGTAGGTGATTACACCAATTCACGCTGACTAATACACATATTACTCATAATCGTTGCAAAGTATGAAATATAGCAATCACATTATCAAATATGCATCTATAAAAATATAAAAAAAAAAATATATATACACACACACACACACACACACACACACACACACACACTACAAAATGGAGAACAATGAAACGGTATGTGCATTGGTTATTTGAAAAACGAAGTGAATTACAAGTGAATGAGTATCATGAATGGTGAGCCATTCTTCACTTCTGACTGCTCAAAAGCATGTGTGCAATAATAATATACATGTATGGCGTGCAGACAGCTTTGTGTCTGTATAAATAACGTATTAGGTATGCATAGTTGAGAAGTGACTGGTTGTTTAGGTGTGCAGAACATGGGCAATTCAGCGTAATCAGTGTCCTCCAGCGCTCCTGAGGAAATGGCATATGAACAATGAGTCTCTCATTATAATGTAATCCCTAAAAGCATATGGCTGTTTAAAAAATTACAGCATAGAAAACTAGCCGATCTTGTATATTTGCATATTTGTACTTGTGGATTCTGGAGCTTACCTTAATGGAAGTGAAGTAAATGAGACAGAATCCAATCCAAGCAGAGAGCTGTAAGAAGAGATGATGATGATGATGATGATGATGATGATGATGAGGATGAGGATGATACTATGCATTTTTACACTTGGTTAATACCAACGATTGATTCTTTGCTCGTTTTAGGTAAGGTGTTATTTTCACAGGGTTAAATTCACACAGATGAATTCCTTCCTAATCATGGATCACTTGAGGATATCTTGATGTGTCACTTCTGCTGTGCATGATTGTTTTTTTTTTGTTGTTGTTTTGTTTTGTTTTTTGACAAATTAAAAGATAATACAGTCAATCCATTAATTTACTCTTTTCCCCTAATTGTTCTTATTAGTTGTCTTCATCTCTTTGGCAGACATCCCATTCCTGTTCCTAAAACAGGAAGCAATGTGGTACATTCAGCCAATTACAGACCATTTTGACACATTAGGGGGTCTGCACCTGGGTTCATCTTAAACCAGCTCAAGTCCATCATTTTGCCTCAGATGTCAGTAAGCAGTTTTGACCAGAAAATGGCTGACATGGATTCAGTGATTGGAATTTAACACCTATATTTAATTGTACCTTCAGTCTTAAATAATGTTATTCAGAAGATATTACTTCAGCTTGCTGCAGTTCATTAACTTAAGAGTTCCCCTGATGAATGTAAATTGAATCATCTGTAAAAGCAACTGACAAATCAATTTAAATCAAGTCAGCTCAAGTCCAGGGCTTGACTTGAGCAGCAGGTTGAGTATTCTGAACTGCTTACTAAAAGTTGACTTGGGTAAGTAAACTGACAAAAACACACATCAAGCCAGCCAGCAATGGCTATGTGCTCATCTTACGATATGTTCTGTAGTATGTGGGTGTAACCAAATTGGACAAAAAATTCTCACAAATGAAAGATTTAAAGATAGCTTGGGTGGGACTTTTCAAGGTCATCAAGGTCAAAGGCATTTGTCTCATTTGAAAGTCCGTATGGGCTGGTTCACAATCAGGGTATACTATTTTGTTCACAGTACCAGTCAACACCTTATGAGACTAGAATTTTTTGTGTGAAGTATCAGAGGTACAGGTCTAATAGTATATAAGTTACACTGGGTGAAAGTATAACAGGTGCAGGGTCTCTAGAATAAGTTCATCTGCTTGTAGTGTATCAGAATTGCAAAGAATTCACAACATTAAGAATAAAAGCTCACTAAACACATTACCTGAGCAGGTTTCATGCAAAATTAGTTGTAAATATTATTAACTGGAGTAACAACAGCTTCAGTGACAGTCATTGTGGGTTTTTGGAGAAGACACTTTTTGACGACATGCTTATCAAGCTGATGTGAAACTTTGTACAGAAAGTATATCATATACAATTATATTCTTCAGCAAGCTAGACAGTACTATGCTGCTTTAGAAAAAGCAATTAATATCTGAAAAAAACACTTCTGTAATGTATACTTTCCGGAGAAGACATTTTTGATGGAGTAAGGATCCCGACAAAGCTACTTAGATTATAAATAGAGCTTACAAGCAGCAGAACATCTTTCTAGATTGTATGAAAATACACCTCCATAAGTGAAAGATAGTTAGTAATTAGGAGGCAATTCAGAATTTTATCATGTAAAAGCTACTGTTTTTATTACAGTGGAGAGAATTGAATTCTGTACTTGGTCAAAATTTGAGCAATATTTTCCTCTGATTACACTATTTATAACACTATACACTACTCTTCCTCTATACAACATCAAACAAGAGGCAGTCATAAAGTATGCAAGTGCCTACTTAAAGGCGTCCCTTGTATAATTTTTAAAAGACAACCCTGACCATGAAACACCCCATATATGGCTTATTATTAGTGTTCCTTAGTAACTATCAGCACTTATTTATAGCATAAGTTATAAGTGCTCAAAATCCTGTGAGCTTGATTTTGGCCTTTCAGGGTCCCTCAATGCCAAAGGAGATTAAGCTGTTTGAAAGCTGTGTGTAGTCTACTCTCCTTCACTGCATCTGTAATGCTCCATACATTGGTGTATGATCTAATGATTCAGACATAAATATGATAAATTAAATTTCTGCATAAATATGACCTAAAACATCATCAGATTTCCACGTCCTAAAAGTAGATAAATTACACCTTACTGTTTATTTATTGATGAAAAGCATCCAATATTTCATATCTCTGGATGGCTAAAGTATGTGAACCTCTTGGATAAGCAGTAAAATTTGAAGGTGTGTTTTGTATCAATTGGATGACAATTGGATGTTGGAAGTGAGCACCCTGTTTTATTAAAAAAAAAAAAAATCTGGAATGTTAACACATTTCTTGAAGTATATCGTCGCATGAACAAAGAAGATTTGTGAGGACCTCAAAAAAAGGAGATATTAATGTTCATCAGGCTGGAAAAGTTTACAAAACCATCTCTAAAGAGTTTGAATTGCATCAATCTGTCATCAGACATATGGGTAAAATACAAGACCATAGTTACGATCTATAGATGTGGTCAACCCACAAAGATAGTCCAAGTGCAAGGTGTATAATAGTCCAGAAGGTCCAAAAGGAACCCTGGGTAACTTTTAGGCAACTAATGGCCCCTATTGCATTGGCTAATGACAGTGTTCTTGAGTACACCATCAGGAGAAGACTGAACAAAAGTGGTGTGTATGGCAGAGTAGCAAGGAGAAACTCAACGTTTTCCAAAAGAACACTGCTGCCCTTACACTGTTAAGGATCATATGTACAAGCCAGAAAGCCATCTAAAAGATTTTGTGGATGGATGAGACCAAAGTACATTTTTTTTTAAATGGGATGTTTTCTGTTTTTTTTTTTAGAAAGGAAATGCTGCATGTGGTAGAAGTAGTATCGTGGCCTAGACCTGTTTTGCTGCATCTGGGCCAGGACAGTTTGTCATCATTGATAAAACAATGAATTATACCAGTGGAATCTAAAGGAAAATGTCAGGATTTCTGTCTGTCTGAACTGAATCTTAAGAAAAACTGGGTGATGCAACAAGACAATGATCCTAAAGATATATGTCTTTCTAAGAAAGAAGGTTAAAGAATAATAAATGTAATGTTTTGCAGTGGGCAAGTCAAAGTCACGACCTTAATCCATTTGAAATGTTGTGTGAGCAGTTCATGTGAGGAAACCCACCAACGTCAAATTTGAAACGGTTCTGGAGTCATTTGAAATCCCTCCAAGTTAATGTGCAGGACTGATCAACAGTTACCACAAAAGTTTAGTTATAGTTATTACTGAAAGCAAAGGTTTACATATGTTTGCCACTCACAGATATGTAATATTCCTCGATAAATAAAAGAGCAAGTGTAATATTTTTGTCTCATCTGTTCATTTGGGTTCTTTCAATACTTGTGTTAAAATCTGATGGAGTTTTAAACCGTATTAATGCAGAAATATAGAACTCGAAATGGTTCACAAACTTTCAAGGGCCAATGCAGTTCCAGGTGATTATATGCTAATGAAAACATCCTTTTAAATATAATACTCCATTTCTGCTAATAGAGCCCCCTAAATCCTACATAGTTCACCTTCAAATGAATGTCTTACTCCACAGAGTCATTTCTCTGAGTAAGGATGTTCTAGTGTTGGTTTTCCCTAAATGTTAAGAGCAGACATGTTGACATTTGGATATCTGTTCTAAATGTTTCACTTTTAATCGTAGATGGCGGTGGATATACAGTGTGTTTTATGGTGCTCCAGAGCGCAATGCTCAAACTGTTTTGTGTTGTGTTTGTAACACTGCAGTTCAAGTGAATTTATTGTCATAGTCTCTAACGGAGAATATTATGCCACTCATATTGTATGTGTAAAATTTCTGTGGTCTTAATCTGAAACAAAGGGTCTTCCATAACACCGAAAGCTTTAATACATAGGCAGAAGAAACAAGGTCTTGAATGTGGCGAGGTGGAGAACATCAATAGATATGAAGCAATCGAATTATGAATGAAACCATAACATCTAATAACAATAACATTCAAGAAGTGACAGCACACAGTGAGTGTACACTTAACCATACACACGCATGTCATTTTAAGGCATGCCAAGCAACTGATGTGTTATGACAGAGAATGACAGAAAAGAGAATGATATGATTTTGATCACAGCCTTTACAGAGTCCTTTTTGAATGCCACACATTGAGACTGTTGCGTAAGTGCCATATTTCATTATGAATTTGTCCGCCATCTGATGACCTTTCCAAGACCGTCCTCATATATTCATACCACATACACACAGTAATCTTCCTCTCTAAATTAACCTTTATGAAAGCACTCCCGTGCTTGTTCCAGAAGCTAAAGTGCGGTTAAATGAATTCGATAAACTTAATTACAAGTTGTTGAATATGATTAGAGGGTTTTTTTTTTTTGTATCTGTCATTGTTTAGCAATGAACTTTATGTAGGAAAGGGCAGGCTATAGACAGGAAATGATGAAACAAAATGAAGTTTAGGATTAAGTAGTAAATGCTAGTGTTTGTCTGCTTAAAATTGTGTGTGATTAGTGCACTGCGCGCAGCTCCCGCTGCCTCCACCTTTCTGTTCTAAAGGGACTTTTCAACTGAATTCAGTTTTATCCGATTAGAAATCCAGGTCTGTCCTAATGAATAAGTTTTCATCCATATCCTAAAGTGGACGTTGTGTAGACAAACTCTGTTTATGTGCATATTATTTGTAAGCTGATATAAAGTTATGTGCTTGTGGAGAGCAAGATTTAGTGTCACTGTTGCCATAACAACAAGGAGTGCATGAGTCCAGTTAATGCATTCAGATTTTTTAATGATATAACTTGCATTTTTAACAAGTCTAAAACACTACATCTTTCTCTCTCTAAATAAAAAGTGATTTATTTCAACAAGCCGGCATCAAGAAGAAGACTTTGTGATTGTAAAGTGCTCAGCATTCTCCAGCTTGGTCTGAGCAGCTATCAGCTGTCCCAAAGCATAGCTAAATACTGGTAGGTGGAAAGTTGACCAATTTAATCAAGTAATCCGAAAGATGGGATCTAACTTATTGATCAGCTCAAGTTGATTTTTGGGAACTTGGAGCTGGAGTTTTCAGGAGGGTGGTCAACAATTTATTATGTTCCCTAATTTCTTATTGACTGCTCACTCACTCACCCACACTGAACTGCTTAATCCTACTACTAGGTTTGTGGAGAGGCTGTTCCAGCCAACACTGGGCGAAGGCGGGGTACACCCTGAACATCTCGCGAGAACACATATGGGCAATTTGGTACAGCAAATTCGCCTAATATGCATATCTTTGGACTTTGGGAGGAAACCGGAATACCAGGAGGAAACCCACACAAGCACGGAGAGAACATGCAAACTCCACACAGAAAGGTCAGAGCCCGGGACCCCAACTCAGGACCTTCTTGCTGTGAGGCAGATGTTCTAACCACTACTCCTCCATGCTTCCCTATTGTGTAATTTTGCTTACAATAATTTGTTGCATTTGTAGTTGTAATAAGGAAAATATTTCCGTCCCATCATTTAGCTGTGTTTTGGACAACGAGAAGCTGCTCAGAAGATCCAAGCTGGATTTTTTCAGCTGGGTTGATAGTTTCCTTAAGAATATTTTAGGGGTTGAATATATATTATATAATATATATTGCTACAACAGATCAATTGCATTTCCTTATCTACTAATTTCATCAACATAAAAACTCGTCTTGTCCCGTTGTGTCTGGGAATGTGAAATACAGATCGAAATACAGATACTACATCTTCAATTAAAGTCTGGAGAAGCTATACTTCTCAGCCAACTTTACTGAGGAGAATTAAGGTTTCGTATGTGCCCCCAAATGTTCTTTTGATGCCGTTCACCCGATCCCTCCCACCTCATAGTTATAATTTAATTCAATTTGGAACATCTCTAATTATAACATCAGCCATTTTCATGTGCAGATTTTGAGAGTGAAAGTAATCAAACACAAGGGTTTTAAGTTATTATTCTTCTATTCGGTGAAGCATTAAAAAGATTATATGCTTCATTCAGTCAAATAGAAATGTTGTTTGGATCGCCTCGGTCACTCGGTCCAGTGCAAGCATTTATTATTCTTTTTAATTTCTATTGATCTTTTAAAACCTTGGGAGGTGCTAAAATGACAAGAGGACCTCATCTTCATCTGTAGCTCTGTATATATTGGCATTTTTTAAGTTGTTTACCAAAATTGTTAGGGCTAGCACTAATTTTCTCATGAATTGATTCAAATGCAATCCAGTGGAATCAATTTTGCTCATTAGAATCCCTCCTAATTTTCTGACTTGGCTGGGCTATAGAGTGTGCGCGAAGAGAGATTTGTAGTTCAGAATGTCAATAAAAGGAAAAATAAATGGAGACAAATACCAGACCTTTCTTAATTAAAATCCATGTTGTAATTGTAGCTCCATCAGTGTAGATGAATTCTGTCTGCTCGCTCCAGCACACTCTCCCAGCGTCAGGTCCATTCTCCTGAGTGCTTCTAAACAGGCTGAAATGTATAAAAAAAAAAAGTCAAGGTCAGGAGGTCACCTAGGGGTGATGTGAAGCCATCATTATAGACTTGTGAGGTCAAGTCCCTCAAGCATTCTGTTTTTTGTCCACATGAAGAGATTTATAGGCCATCTAATGCATTCTGACATATTCCAGAATCATCTAGAATATTATATTAAGGGAAAGAGTACAGCAGGGTGGAAGAGGGCGCTAACTGCAGGGTTGAAGCCGGCCCCCGAGGACGTCATTTGGCTTGGCTTGATAGCAAGCTTTCGGGTAACCGCTGCATCTCCTGTTACAGTGATGTTTTCTTCCTCCTCGTGCCATTGGATTTAGCACTTTTGTTCTGCCAATTTTCAGAAATTTGATCCTCTCACACAGCTAGATGCTAAACTGGATTATGTCTCATATGAATGTTAAGTAGCCGAGTTTAAAGGCAGAGTTCCTCCGGCTGAACTTAAACTTTTTCTCATTAGCACACCTTGACATGTTTAACTAGTATCATTAGCACAGGGCTTCACTGTTCACCTTCATTAAGGAGTCTACAGTATATTGTGTACTGGCTGAAATTTGCTTTGTCAAGGATGCTGTGCAAAGACTTCTGAAATGTGTTGACTTAAACTAATCGGATATGCTGTGTTTAAACTTTTTAATATTTCATCTGTCTGCTTCAGTGAATGACTTGAAAGGTCCTAGGGTTGAGTGTGTTTGTCGGAACTGAGCAGAATAGAGAATGCTTAATTAGCTCATAATTCCCAACTAAAAAAAAAAAGCACCAAATGACCATCTGTGTACACCGGGTGCTGCTGATGGCCGTGTGAGAAGCGAAGCCTGCTGTGCTTTACATTTTACACTTTTTGTTTAAAGTCATGCTTATCAGAGCTGCAGCGATGCACCCTGAGAGATCAGGACCTAATTGCTTAATCAGGACGAACACACTGATTTTAATGACTCGGGTCTCCCAGAAGGCATTGCTTTTAATGAGGTCTCCACCTCTTTTCCAGGGTCACATTTTGTACCCTAGAAGCAATGGTTAGAGAAGTGTTAAAATTGCATAAGCATCTGCAAATGTTTATTCATCTTTTTGTGCGTTAGGGTGTAAAATGCTATGATCTGTGGAGCTAAATGTCATTTTGGTGATCTTTGGGAGACGTTAAAGGCCAGCTGTTCATTATCAGACGAGCCTCTGAACGCTTGATCTCTCTGTTCTCTGTGGACCTGTACTGAGGTTTTTTTTTTTTTTTTTTTTTTTTTAATGCTAAACTTAATTTTACCTCTATATTAATCTCGTGAGAGGTCCAGGTTCATACAAAAAAAAAAGGATATTAGCTAGATGAGGAAGTCGAGCAGAGTATGGTCTTCACCTGGGAGTGCTGGTGAGGGTGTCCACCTCAAGCTACTTTGAAGGACAGAAAAACAAAGATAAGAAAGACAAGGGCAGGACTCCCAGCACAGTTTCTGGGACACATCCCCAGATCTTGCTGGGCAGAAGGTTGGAAATTACATGAGTGAGGAAAGAAGGCAGGAGTAAAGAAAGACCAGTGGCATGTGTGTGTGTGTGTGTGTGTGTGTGTGTGTGAGAGAGAGAGAGAGAGAGAGAGAGAGGTTTGAAGGATAGCCGTTTGAGATCTGGATTGATGTCTCAGGGGTTTCTAGGCTTTTGAAGAGAATTTGCTCGTGTAGCTGTGATGGAAGCGGAGGCTGCCTGCTTCAAATGTGAAATGTGCCTTTCTCCGCACCCCCTTCTCTGCACTGATGTCTATAATCTTTTTAGACTCAGGATTATAAGTAACCTTTCAAAGGCGCTGAGATATCACAGGCCTAATACAAATGATGTAAATTTCCTCATATACTGATGATATCATCAGAATGGCAACATCATCTGTCCACTTCTGCAAGTTTATGACCTCCTGCACTCCCTTCACTTCATGGCTGTAGACACAGTGACCCCATTTTCCACCTGCCCCAGGCATGATATCATGTCTCAAGCATAAGTAAAATTTCTTTTACCAGGTTTGGTTTGAAAACTACTAAACAAACCAATTTATGCATCAAGACTCATGTATGAGGGCTCTGGGGAACGGTCTGTTAGGTTTTTACCTTTTGTGTACACTGAACATCAAGAGAAAAGATATGATTGCATCGCAGTCAAAGAAAATCCCACATGCTTAGTTTTAGATACTCATCCCCTGCTCGGAGGTTTTCTTACCTCATCAGACCTGGGAAGAAACATCAACACAGCACACAAGCGTGTGGTTCAAGCAATGTCTCTGTTTATTTTGACAGAAGTTTTATAAAGTCATCCAGGGGAGGCAATACAGTAGTGGTCAGTTCAAAGGAAGCGCGGCATGCAGTTCACACACGTTGGTGGGAGTGTGGTTATCAGTAAAGGTGTGGCTGGTTATAATGCATTCATCTGCGCAGACACAAGGTTTTTCTCATTGCTACACATGAGTCTTTGTTTACAAAAAACCCCAGAAAGGAACAGAAATAAAAGAAAAGAAATAGTGTGTTCCCAGTTTTACCTAAGACGGTCCCACCTCTAAGACAAAGTTTTCCTAAAGCATCTGTGGCATATGTCCCACAACAGGCATACAACAGTCCCAGTACAGAAAAATGACAAATTCCTACGATATTTGTGAGTGAGTTGTACAAAACTTTCCTACTGTGTGATGGAAAACGCTGTCCAAGTCCCTTGTCATGAAGATTTAAGCATGTTCAAAAAAATCTTTCCGCCTCCTGGGTAATTCTAGACATCACATCAATTTCCTAGTTCTGTTAAGTGATGCCCTATGACTTCCCATCGCTCTGTTACAATAGATACAGATATGAATATCATATGCTGATTGGGAAATCCAATGTGCTCAGAAGTGTACAGTTTCTTACATTCATCCATCATCCATTCATTTTCTAAGCCACTTCATCCAAATTAGGGTCACAGGGAGGCTGGCACCCATCTCAGCCAACTCTGGGTGAGGGCGGGGTGCACCCTGGACAGTTCGCCAGGCCACTCTTATTAGGATAGATAATTTCTTAGCTATTTTGGAGCTAATTGTCATTGATTCTGTCAGCAAATTATACATTTTAAAAATACGCATTTAGAAAGTGTAGGTTTAGAGAACATTTCACGAGTGCGAGTAAGTATCCATAGGATGAAAAAACCCCAACATGAGCTCCGCTATCACCACAGGGTAGCGAGATGCCAGTCCGCTGGATAGGTTCACTTCCGTAAGCACGTTATACATCATGCACTTCCTCAGTGTGATTGGATTAAGAGCCTTTCTATTCAAATGAGTAATGCATTGAATGGCAGTAATAGTTTATTCTTGCCAGCTAAAAAAACAAAGATACTGCATATGAGACATAGAATTCTGTTTACATTGTTAAAAAAGTGTATTTTATTTCATGGCTTGAAACAAGTAACAGTTTAAAGGGAAAGACAGATCACTCAGACATTCATTCCCATTACCACGGTTGTATACCGGCATAAGAAATATCACCACAGGGTTCCCACGTGTACACGTATGCCGGAGAGATGGACAGACGGACGGCCAATATAGGTTCTTCTTGATGTTCCAAAAGCAACTCGATGGTTAGATGCTTTTTCCTTATCATTGGAGCTCCGCGCGGTGCTCCACTTTAACACGTTTTATGTCAATGCAATTACACAGCTTTCAAATCCACCTCACCCAAACCTACATCAGTTCCTTCTGACGTAGTTCTGCTAAATTTGAACAACAAAAAAATTGCAGGTTGTTTGTGAAGGGGGCTTAACATAAGCTCAACATAGGGAAGACTATTATGTTGTATATATGCTTATTTCACAAGCTGACAAATTGATTTGTAGTGGTTGTGTATTTTTTCCAGCTATCAAAAAGCCTCTTAATACAATTCTAATGATTTCTTGTTGCCTTACACATGAGATGTTACAGCTCAGTAAACTGCAATTGGACCTGTTTTCAGGAATCATCAGACTTCCATTATATACACATCACAAACTCATTTGTAGCGCACTTCTCAATATTCGAGCAATGAACAGAGACTCGCTCTACTTCATTGCTCTTAATATCATGGCTCCTATTCAAATGACAAACCCTTCATTTAGCTTAACAGACATGATAAATGCGCTTTTTGAACTAGAATACAGACAGCTATTAGAAGGGCATTATTCGAATGCTAAAGGAGCATTACTGAGCTTGCCGATTGTGGCCGGCCGGGTTGCTGGAACAATCGCTGCAAGCAGGACTTTGAGTGACAGCTGATTCGTCATGCTTGTTGCCATGTTCCTCCTCACTAACTCAGAACAATTAGACTCTTTCCTGTCAATTAATCTGTTTAGAAAGAACGATAAACGGTGCATTGTTTGTTGTTCTATAGTGTGTGTGCAGAAGGAAGAAGGAACGGAGTGCATGTGTAGCATATTAGTAGCTGGAAAAGCTAGTACAATTATCTGACCCGCCTAATTGAAGCTTATAATGTATAGATATATTTAACTCATGTATATTTATTTATTTATTTTTGTGCATCTCATATTAGTTTACATTTGCAAAAGAATAACATCCATCCATCATCAATATCGCTTATCTGTCAGAGATGCGGGGAAGCTGCAGCCAATCCCCTCTACATAATCAAATACAGACATAAACAACCATTCACACGCATCTTCATACCTACAGGCGTTTAAACGTAGCCCGACAACCTAATCTGCATGTTTTTGGATTGTTGGAGAAAACTGATGCACCCGGAGGAAACCCACACAAGCAGAAAACATAAAGGGAGAACACAAAATCTCCACACAGAAAGGCCATTGCCAGCCATGTGATTCAAATCCAGAACTATCCAGCTGTGATGCCACAGGGCTAACAACTGTACCACTCAAGTGAATAACAATACCACTGGATTTTTAAAAAATTATTATGTTCTAAGATTATTATGTTCTTGCTTGTCCACTCGTTCATTTGCTGAACCACTTAATCCTATTAGGGTCACTGGAAGGCTGAAGCCTACCTCAGCCAACTCTAGGCAATGGTGGGGTACACCCTGAACAGCTATTCAATTTATTGCAGGACTAACACACATACAACCATTCACACTCACACCTAGGGGCAATTTGGAACAGCCAATTAGCCTACTGTCTTTTGACTGTGAGAGGAAACTGGAGTACCCAGAAGAAACCCACACAAGCACAGGGAGGACATGTAAACTCCACACAGAAATGGCCTCGTCGAGCACGGGATTCAAACCCAAGACCTCCATGCTCTCAGGTGCGCTAAGCACTACGCCATCATGCTGCCTGTGTTGTTGTATGTATTTCATCCTAATATATTCTGCTAGAGCACAACATTATCACTTATTTATTCATTCATCTTCGGTAAATGTTAAACTTGGTCACGGTCCCAGTGGAAATACACCGTAAATTAGACGCTAGTCTATCACAGGGCACCATGCACACACTTTCACACACATATTCACATGTGCATTCACACTGTGAGCAACTTATTTGCAAGTTTTTGAAGGTGGGAGGAAACTGAAGAACCCAGAGGAATCATGGGGGGGTAAAAAACATTCAGAACTTCACACAGATAGTAATCTGAGCTCAGGATTGAACCAGGAGCTGTGAGACTACAGTACAATGCTACCATCTGCACCACTGTGCCACATTCACAGGTTTCTCAATTACTGTATATGATCAGACACTTGTTTTAATAACCTTCTCTGAACTGAACCCACTGGCTGCACATTATGACAAAACTGTAAATGTCATTCAGGATTTTTACCATGAGTTCTGCAGTGGCATTTGGCTGGAAATGATTTCACAGTGGAATTAAATGATATCTGATCGGTTCCAGGCACCACTCATACAGAGCCGCAGCCTGATTGATGGAACCGTGCTCCAGTGTCGGTTTGGTCAGTATTTTTTCCTAAATGTTTATATGCTTCCTATCAAAAAAAAAGATCTAACTGACATTTTAGGAGCCAAATATCAACTTGATACTTGACTTGATGGGCTGATGTAACAATTTCAGGTGATGTAATAAACTGAAAACACGCTGCAGGTGTAAAATATGAGAGCATATTATCATTTAAATGACTGATTCATTTGTGTGACCTTGTCATCAGGTCCTCTGCTGAACCCCACATGGTTCTGCACAGATTGAGCCTGCCCCACAGAAGATCGAATTAACATAAAAGCAATTAATTCAATAATTAGTCTGCTTTAATCACACCATTTGCCATATACTTTCAGATGTAATTATTTATTCTATAATTAATGAAGGGTGATTAATAGTGAGATTTCGATGAGCTGTGTTGAGTTTGCACTGGTTTAGAATCTTGTAATTGAGTAGCTAGATCATTAATGTTGGACAAGGTTTTGACCTGAGATCTTCTCGGACAGAGAAGCGTTGTTCTGGATTCATTTATGATGCTCAGAGTTTTTGTGTGGGCGATACGGTGGCGTAGTGGTTAGCGCATCTCCCTTACAGCAAGAAGGTCCTGGTTCCGATTCCTGGGCTTCAGCGTCTCTTCGTGGAGTTTGCATGTTCTCCCTGTGCTTGGGAGGGTTTCCTCCGGGTACTCTGGTTTCCTCCCACAGTCCAAAGCCAAGCACATTAGGCTAACTGGCTGTTCCAAACTGCCCCTAGGTGTGAGTGTGAATGGTTTTGTGCATGTTGATGTTGATGGTCTGGCAAGCTGTTCAAGGTGTTCCCCACCTTCAAGATGGCTCCAGGGGATCCCGCGGCCCGAATAGGATTAAGCGGCTTGGCAAATGAATGAGTGAGTGAGAAGTTTGAATTTGAAGTTCTAATATTAGGACAGTATAAGGAGGAGGATGTGTTTCAATGCTATAACCAACACCACCTTTGTCAAGTCCAAGACCAAGACCAGGACTTGATGTGATCAAATTAATAATGGATCTTAAGGAGGAGTGACACCAATTCAAGGTTGAGTCCAAATGAAGGTAGGACAAAATTAACAGTGAAAACCATGAAATCTTTTTGAGGCCACATGTCTTTACTTCATCTAATTGTCATAGTTCCTGCACTGCACCAATGATATTTTGTCAAACATTGTAAATGCAAAAAAGGACAACACAGAATTATTTTTATTCATATTATTTTTATGCACATTCATGGTGAAAACCACAACTATAATTTATGAGTTGTCCCTAGTAGGATTAAGCAGGTTGGCAGATTCACTGCACTCTAAGATGCAATGCCCAAGCTAGTTGCAAATACATGAAAAGGAAATGAAGGGGTGAGAGCAAAACAAAGGCTAAATCTCTTACATATGAGATATAGAAGCAAAACCAAGGTCAGGTCATGGCTGGAAATTACCCCATTGTTGCAAAAAACTGAGGTCATTACAGTCATTGGAGAGAGTCATGTGAGAATTAAGTATTTTAATCGGTTGATGGAAAACACCTCATTTGTGCTGTTACTTCGTACCATAGACATGTTTTAAACCCAAAATATGACTTCACCTCCTTTTTGCTCTGATGTCTTCAAACGTTTAACAGTGCTCTAAATTCTGCAAAAAACTATGCCTTTGAGTAAGTAAGATGAATGCACATTTACCCTCTTGAAGTTCCACATTTTCTCGGTAAAGCTGAACTAGAATTACGCAGGATAATATGTCCCCAGTGTACCCAAAATAAACCACAATGTTGAAGTAAAAGATGGAGAAGCTCATGGAGAAAATTTACAGCTGTTCTTGCAGCCAAGGTTAATTCTACCAAGTTGGGGTGAACGGGGGGAGGGGCGGGGTTGTTGTTAAATTAACCTTTGTGTCACATAAAAATATTTTGTCCCTTCATATGTGTAAGTCAAATGTTAAAAATTCCTACTAAATCCATTTCAGCTCCAGGTTTTATTAGAACAAAGTGTGGAAGAGTAAGAAGGGGGAATCATTGGTGAATTTACAAGCTCCATGTCTGTTAGATATATGGTTTAGTAGCCTGTCCTTAGAGAGCTTTCTGTAAAACCCAGGTTGGCTTAAAATGTTAATTATTTTCTTGTTCTGTTTGACTGAAAAGCTTATCTTTGGTGGCAGATCTTCTTGTGCCACTGCCCATCCAACCAACAGGCAAAATGTTCCTTACAGTATTTTTTAAGTTTCAAACCTGTACTGGGATTCAAAAAGATCATCTGAAATAAAAATTCTCTTCAAGTGGTGTAGATTTCAAATGACTGCCGGTTTGTCCGAGATTGGCAACCCAAGCAAATACACCCTCACCAATGTCTGCTTGATGCATAAATAAGTCTCCAAGAACCCCAAAAATTCATCACAGGATCTGCATGTACATACAGTAACTTTTGCAGCAGTTGGTAAGAAAGTCCCTACATCTACAATCATCTACATGAATAACTTTGACCTGCATGACAGGCATGCCAGGAAAAAGATCACAAGAGCAAGACTCTTGGTCCCTGGAAAACAATGTGCTCTGTACAGACAAATCAAAGATAGAATTGTTTGGCCACAGTAAAAGTGTATGTGTGAACAGGAGAAGAACTTTCTGCCGTCTTTAAAGTATGGTGCTGTAAGTGTTAAGGTTTGAAATTGCTTTGTTTCCTTGAGTACTGGGCAGCTTGCAGTGTTTGATTGAACAACAGTTGATTCATCTGTCTGACAGTTGAAATTGAAGCAGGGGTGGACCTTTCAAGGATTATGATCCGAAGCACACATGGCTCAACAAGAAGAAATGAAGGGTCATGGAATGGCCCCGTCAGAGCCCACGTTGCATTGTTGTGCGGGGATTTGAAAAGGGAAGTATGTGCAAGAAGATCCTCAAACACCTTGCAGCTGAGGTAAGAGTGGTCAAACATTTCAGCAAGGTGGTGTCAGAGACTGGCAAGCTCACTCACTCACTCATTTGCCAAACCACTTAAGCTTACTAGAGTCCTGGGGAGGCAGAAGCCCATCTCAGTCAACACTAGACGAAGGCAGGGCACAACCTGAACAGCTCGCCAGACCAGTGCAGGGCGGTATACACACAACCATTCACACTCACATACCCAGGGGAAATTTGTAACAGCCAATTAGACTAATATGCATATCTTTGGACTGTGGGAGAAAACCAGATTACCAGCAGGAAACCCACGCAAGCATGGCAACAACATGCAAACTTTACACAAAATGGAATTGAACTCGGGACCTTCTTGCTGTGAGGCAGACCAGCTCACCACTAGGTTACCATGAGACTGGCAAACAGTTACGCAAAATGTCTACATAAAGTTATTTCTGCCAAAGTGTGAAATACTTGCTTCCTCCCAAGTAAAATATTACATCTATTAATATTTTGTTAAATAAATAAATGAACAAACTAATTTTGCTGGTTGTTTTGTTGAAGCATTGCTCTCTGTACTATATTAAAAAGGGGGAAATCAACAATTTCCTTGTGATGCACTTATTTTTTGACATGACTGTATAGTTAAGTGAATATCATGTATAGTTAAATAGGGCGGCATGGTGAGGAAGTGGTTAGCACGTCCACCTCACAACAAGAAGGTCCTGGATTTGAGTCCCGAGCTTGGTGAGGTTGTTTCTGTGTGAAGTTGCATATTCCCCTCGTGCTTACATGGGTTTCATCCAGGTATTCTGGTTTCCTTCAACAGTCCAAAGACATGCACCTTAGGCTAATTGGCTGTTCCAAATTGCCCTTAAGTGTGAGTATGAATGGTTCTGTGTGTTGCCGTGAGATGGTCTGTTCAGGGTGTACCCCGCCTTCACCCAGTGTTGGCTGAGATAGGCTCCAGCCTCCGTTCGACCCTAATAGGATTAATCATTTCGGCAAATGAATGAATGAATTAAGTAATATATTTATTTATGAATTTACATATATTTCAGATCGAGTCTTGCCCCGTTATTAGCAGTGTTCCTTATCCTTAGCTCGTTCTTATCCCCTTCTCTTTATTATTCACTTTAGCCAGTTGGTCATATTTATGTGAAACACGGTATTCACTTCCATTAGAACATTGATGAAGTTCTGCATGTCTACCAGGCCGAATTCCACTGTTCAACCCTCTCTGATTGCATACTGGAAATTAAGTAATAGTTGTCCTTCAACCTTCGTAAACTTAAGAGTGATAATGGAGAGGTTTTCCTTGCAGGTCCGAAGACTAATTGGCCAAACTTGACAGTTTTTCTTTGATTATTGACGCTTCCATACTTCCTATTCCCCCAGGTTAAGAGGAATCTTGGTGTAATCCTTGACAGTGCTTTACTCTTCGAAGCACACATCGATAATATCACTCAGTCTGCATACTTCTATCCATGTAATATCAATCCTCTCTGTCCATTTCTTACATCTAACAGCACTGCTATTCTCGTACATGTGCTGATTACATCTTGTATTGACTACTGCAAGTCTATCCTCTCTGGTCTTCTTCACAAACTCCTCCATGAACTTGAACTGGTTCAGAATTCAGATTCCTATATCATTACCACAACCCCGTCCATACAATGCTTTACCCCTGTCCTCCAACTGACTCTCTGGTAAATACCTTATTGATTTCGAGATTCTGCTCTTCAGTTTCCAGACTCTATATAACCTGGCACCTCCACATCTCTCTGATCTTTTTAACATCTTCACACCCTTCCATACCTTTAGATCCTCCTCTTCCTCCTCCATCTAGCTCATTATATCCACTGCCTGGTTGACTACCATGGGGTTTAGAGCTTTCAGAGGTGTTACCCCCACACCTCAGGAACTCTCTCCCACAGGGCATCTGTAATATTGACTCTCTTAATAAATCCCAGTTTAACACACCTCTTCAGACTTTCAGACTCTGTTTTTTTTTTTTTTTTTTTTTTTTTTTTTTTTTTTGATGTAGGTTTAAATATCATTTTAACCCATTAACTTATTTTTTAAATATATTTATCGTATTATCTTGCAGAGCCACAGCAGAGTAGTGGTTAGCACTTCTGTCCCACAGCAAATAGGTCCTGGCTTCAAGACCCATGCCCGGCAAAGGTGTTCCTGTGTGATGTTTACATGTTCACCCCATGCTTGTGCCATGGTGCCCTGGTTTCCTCCCTCAGTCCAAAGACATGCACATTAGGCTAATTGGGTTTACTTAATAGCATCTAGGTGGGAATGTTAGTGTGTTAGCTTGTGTGTGTTGGTCCTATAATGGACTGGAGAGCTGTACAGAGTGTACCCCGCAGTTTGCTGGAGTCAGCTGGCACGAGCTCCATCCTCCGCATGACCCTAATAAAGGATGAAGTGGTTCGACAAGGTTTGCCTTGTTTAATTATTGATGTCTTGTCACATTTTAACTAATCTGTTGTTTAATGTTATCATTATCATCATCATCATCCTCTCCTTCTTGTATTACAGACAATGTATGTTTCCTTTTTGGACATTTACAGCATTTGGCAGACGCTCTTATCCAGAACGACTTACAATTATCATTTTTATACAACTGAGCAATTGAGG
>JAQMYF010000012.1:44524623-44559435 GCA_030014195.1 Neosilurus mollespiculum | reverse complement strand
TCTCCTCACAGCAGGAAGGTCCTGGATTCAGTTCTGTGTTGCTGTGTGGAGTTTGCATGTTCTCCTTGTGCTTGCATGGGTTTCCTCCGGGTACTCCGGTTTCCTCCCACAGTCCTTGTTTGGCTGTTCTAAATCACCCCTAGCTGTGAGTGTGAGTGTAAATGGTTGTATGTGCGTTAGCCCTGCGACGACCTGGCGAGCTGTCCAGGGTGTATCCTGCCCTCGCCCAGAGTCAACTGAGATGGCTGCCAGCCTCCCCGCGACCCTAATTAGGATTAAGCTGCTTAGAAAATGAATGAATGAATTTTAACAGGTTTTTAGATCAAATTCAGAAGGATTATTACTAATCCCTAATTACATGTATTTTCATTTGTTCTTCTCAATATGTATTTTTAAAGTCTTAGATCTCTTACAATAAATGCTTATGCTTGATATTTGTTTCTAAGACAAATATAGTAAAGTTAATACCCATACATACCTTGTACAGTAGTTAGAAGTTTTGCCACATAACCAGAAGGTCCTGGGTTCAACCCCTGTTCCCAGCAAGGGTGTTTCTGTGTGGAGTTTTCATGTTCCCTTTTAGAGGTTTCTACCTGGTACACCGGTTTCCTCCCACAATCCCAAGGCATAAACATCACGCCAACTGAATATTCTTGATTACCCCAGGTGTAAAGGGTTGTGTGTGTGTTTGCCCTGCAATGGTCTGGTGAGCTGTTCAGGGTGTACCCTTACTTCACCTGAAGCTGGGTGGGGTGGGCTCCAGTCTCCCCGCGATGATGATAAAGTGGTTTGGAAAATGAAATGAAATAAGTAAATATGGATTTTATTTTATTTTATTTTGATTTAACTAGTTTTAACTGGTTTTACATAAAAGGAATTTGTTTTGCCAAACATGATCCTCAGTTAAAACTTTGACGAAGCAATGACCTAGTTGGCAACTTTGAGAGACCTCCTGGGTGAAGCTCCCTCATGAAGTTGCCTGTGAAAATGCCAAGATTGTGCAAAGCATATTAGAAAAACTGTTAAAAACATTAAATAATGTGATCTTTTTAATATGTGTGTGTGGTTACTGTATAATGTCCTCCATCCATCCATCCATAATTTAACCACTTTATTTACAGTATACATAGTCAATCCCAGCTAACTTTGAGTAAGAGGTGGAGTACACCCTGAAGAGGTCCTCAGTCTATTGCAGGATTAGCACAAACAAGAACAACCAGCCATTCACAATCACATTCACACCTATTTAGAGTAGCCTACGGTGCATGTCTTTGGACTGTGGGAGGAAACTAGACTACCCAGAGGAAATCCAAATAATCACTGTGAATCTAAACCACACACATATGTATGTATAGCTGTAGCACAATGTATAAAATCACTACAAATCACTATAAAAGCTTCAGTTAATGTTCACATCAAACAACCGAATGGGGGGAAATGGGATTTCGGTGAATTTGACCGTGGCAGGGCTGCTGTTGATGGACTGATTTCAGGCTTTGTATTTCAGAAACTGCTGATCTCCTGGGACGTCTATAGGTTGGAGAAGAATGGTTTAAAAAAAACAAAACAAATATGCAGTGAGCAGCAGATCTGTGAGTGGAGGCACTTATTTGATGAAAGAGATGAGATAGGATTGGCCAAACTGGCTGACAGGAAGATTATGGTAACTGAAAAGAACCACTCTTTACAACCATGGTGAGCAGGAATGCATCTCAGAGTACACAACTTGTCAGAGTTTGAGGCAGAATTGCTCGTCAAGTTACACTTACTGTCAACCAAAAACAGGAATCTGAAGCTGTGGTGGACACAGAGCCAAAGAAACCATATAGTTGAACACTGAAAACTGTCATTTCGGAAATGTTGTTTAGTCTTTTCCAACTACCCAGTATGGAAAAACTCAAGAAATCGCTGCAGTGTGAAATAATCAAACTATCCTCTCTGGCACTAATAACAAACCCACTGAGTTTCTCGAAATTCTTCTTGATTTCTCCACTAAACATTAACTGTAGCTCTTGACCTGTATCTACATGCTTTCATGCATTGCACTGGTGCCACATGATTGGCTGGTTGGATAACTGTATAAATGAGCAGGTGTACATGTTTTCTTCATAAATGTTTTTTGAATATGTACTGCATGTACTGCATGAAGCCAAAGTGTGTCTTTATTTCGTATCGATGGCTCAAAATATTTGTGTATGTGTTTTAATGAAGGCTAGGACTGATGGATGAACCATCACTTCAATTAGCCACCCACTTCTTTCATGGAGACAAAAGAAAATGTCAGTAACTGGATACAGATCTTTCGTGTAATTTGTCTAATTTACATATTTGACAGACACTTTTATCCACAGCAGCTTACAATGGGAATGAAATCCAATCCTTTTATTCAGCTGAACAGTTGATGGTCATGTGTCTTAATCAAGCGGTGAATTATATTTGACAGTGCAGGGACTGGAACTCACAACTCTTCAGTCAATAGAAATTAGGATTATTTGTTAAAGCCTCGACCAGACCAACTGAAGCAACAGTGCCATGGAGATTATATGCTATGATCAAGGTTAAAGGTGGTCCAATAATATATTAGAGTAGCTGGGTAGTGTTTAATAATAATAGTGATTCTGCTGAAACAGATCTTTTAAAGATACAAGCATAGTTACTGTGATGGTATCTACAGTAGATATTTTGTATCCTTACTTATAGGACTTTGAGGATATAGTGAAGTTTTAAAACTCATTTAAGGAACATAACTCGATATACTGTTTGTATATTGGGGAGCTTTACACCTATACACCAAAATTCTTTTGAGAATGCAGGACTATCATCCAAATACAGATTTAATGTTATCTAAAGCCAGTTTTAGACTGTGTGATTACAGCGGTCTTTTAAGAGTATTACTTGTCACACAGAACAAGGCGATCACAATAAAATCTTGGCCGAATTCTATAACAGGCTGTGCGACATCGTGTTCTCCATGTCAGATGCAATGAATCCTCTAATGATTGGTCTGTTATTAAAGCAAATCAGTCAATCAGTGCTATTCAGACTTGTGCAGGAAAAGAGATTGCATAAACAAAAAGACTGAAAGTGAGTAATAAGTAATAGGGAATTTGTTCTGTCCATTAGTAGACTTGTAGCTGTATTTGTTGCTGTCTCCTGTGTTTTAGCATCAATCTACTACATCCTGTTTGTGGATTCTGGATGAGCACTGTAGCAGTCTGTGCATTTAATCAACATTTCCTGCCCTAACACTTGTTGGCTAAACAGAACTTCTTGGTTTTCTTTGGTCGCAAGTGTGCTACAAACACATGTTTGCCTGTGCATTACACACTGTAAAGCCAAATTTAGATTTGTTGTGAACAGAGAAAAACATCTTTGAAAACAGATTATGATGTAATATAATTACTACTATTACTGCTACTAGTTAAAGCTGTAGGGCTCGAATGCAGTCTTGAGACATATTCTGCATTGGCCTGGGATTTCCTCTTAATTATGAGCATTTTCACTTGGGCTTGTCTCTATCTTGGCCACTCAGCTCAATACAAATGATGTTGACCTTGACTGAGAGTTTGTGTTGCCTTTATTTTGCCATGCACATATTTTTAAAAGGAGGTAAGGCCTTTTTGCTAACTTAACTTAATTCAAATAAAGCATAAAACTTCATAATGCTGTGCATAAATTAAGCTAATTAGTTCAACTCTTCAAAAAAAAAGGTGGTTCTGACTGCAGTCTTTGCTTGGTAGATGCTTAGCCTTGATCCCTCCCCCCTCTTAAGACTTGGGCTTGACTTAAGCTAGCCTTAGTCTTAGTTTTGTCTTGGACTGCAAAAACAGATTCAAACAGTGTATCTATTTATGAGAATACTGGTTGTAATAAATAACATTTCGGTTGCCAGAAACTTGAAATTCATAAGTAATGAACATGGATCATGTTTGATGGATAGGAGCCCGCTCAGAATACACTCAGAGAAAACATTGTTCAAATAGATGCTTTAGACTTAAGTATAGTCTATATCTAGTTAAGTAAGTATAGTGTAGTCTTTAATCCGTAGGTCACCATGTACAGACACTGAATAAAGGTTATAGCAGGACTCTCTGGGTTGTAACATATAACGACCTACACATCCTCCTTCATTTATCCTTTGGGATTAATTAGGAAATGTCATGACTTCACATGTTACCGTGTTTCATAACCAATGTTCTTATCAACCTATATCAGTTGTTTTAGGTGACCAATGATTTGTTTGGACCCATTTCCACCATTCATTTTAGCTTTTTTAAACTAATCTGTTTTTGCAGTGGGGTGGCATAGTGGTTAGGACATCCGCCTCACAACAAGAAGGTCCTGGGTTCGAGTCCTGGGCTCAGTAAGGGCATTTCTGTGCAAAGTCTGCATGTTCTCCCTGTGCTTTTGTGGGTTCCTCAGGGTATCCATCCTCCCTGCAACCTTAGTGGAATCGGTTCAGCAAATGAACGAATGCATGTTGTTTTTGCAGTACGGACATGACAGTAGTGGCGGTGGTTAGTACTAGCCCTTGCTGTCTATGATCACTTCTGTTTGAGAAGGAAATCAGGCCATCACCAATATTCTCTTATGTCAAGAACTTCTTGACTTGGGCACTGATTGTGTGTGCTTCGGAAAAAAAAGACTTGCTCAATCAGACTATCAGTACTGGAGCCTAAAATCTTTATAAAATGCAGATAAGCACAGATAGATGGGTAATGATGATGATGATGATGATGATGATGTGCATCAGGTCTGTTGGGTTAGTGATGTTTCCCCACACCAGTGAGTGCGCTTTAGCGGGTGTGCGTCGCTTACTTCATGACCAATGAAAGAGAGAGAGAGAGAGAGAGAGAGAGAGAGAGAGAGAGAGAGAGATCCATCTGTATCTCCATCAGAGCGGCAGCAGTGTGCGCGCACGGCACGGCACGCGTCGCAAAAAGCCGGCACGAGCTTTTCGCCTCCGGATACCGCATTTCTCCCATCACATCCCGTCCTTTTTTCACTCGGGACCAACGAGATCGCCTTTACCAAACTAACCGGCGGTCAGCTGGGATTGTGAGGAGAGAGAGAGAGAGAGAGAGAGAGAGAGAGAGAGAGCGCATCTCCAACACTGCCCTGTTTGTGTGCGTCTGTTAGAAAGTCTCAGGCATCTCTGAACACCGAGACGGCACCAAACCCACACGGTTCCCTCGTGATTCTTGGGGGTTTTGGTGGTGGAATGAACTCGACCAGAAGCTCAGTGCTCTGTCTGGATGGGTGATTTTTCGGCTGGCGTTCTCCACTTAGACAAGTACCAATCTGCCGTGATGCACCACAGCTCTGTCACCGAGGCTGACAGCAACTGAACCGCGGCTGGAGAACCGGTTTGGGGGCAGAAAGCTGACGGTAAGCGTGTGTGTGTGTGTGTGTGTGTGTGTGTGTGTGTGAGAGAGAGAGAGAGAGAGAGAGATAAAGTTTGAAGTGCAGCCTGTGCGGAGGTGATGCAGCGCGTGGGCGAGCAGATCCGACTCCTGTGCGTAAAAGAGTGCCATAAGCGCGCAACATAAGCAAGGATTGTCTCCTATATCTCCTATATCTCCTGTATCTCCTACAGGCTACTGGATGGTAAATAATGCACTGGTGTGAGGCTTTTTGAGATGGCAACTGGATGGTAGGTTGTCGTGGGTGGAAGGAGGCTGAATAATCCGAGCGTGGGTATAAATAAATAAGCGCAGTACCGCTGCAGAAGTACTGATGGCTCATTTACTGCATTCCTTCCAAATCAGATGGCGATGTGAATCCAGCACTTCGCTTCCGAGCCAGCATGGGCACTCTGGGGAACAAAGAATGCCGTTTGGTCCTGCTGGGATGTTTATATGTTTGGCTAAGCATTAGGAGAAGCCGGACACGCATGTCGTGTGTTGTAGTATGATGGATGTGTTGAAGTGTTGCCGACAAAACGCGACTCAGGGTTCCGGCGGTGCGAGGTGCGGGGCTGGCAATCACAAGAGTTGGACCCGCTGGGATGGCTCGAGCCACACACACACACACACACACACACACACACACTGCAGTCTCTGTCTTTACTCAGTCAGCAACGGAGAGAGTGACAGAGTCAAAAAAAATATATATATATTTTTTTATTTATTCTAGCTTATTATTAATTTCTCTATTCTATATTACCTTCATTTCATTAATATGTACCAATGAACAGCGTTGAGTTCACAGAGGTTGTAAATGTTAGTGAATGTTAATGAGTGCTTTATAAATGGAGAATGGAGTACTATTCTCTGGAGAGAAAAACTGTGGCTTTATTGTCTGAGCTGCTGTAGAGAGAGGGATTCAGATTCATGATAGATGATGATGAACTGAATTTCTGCCATTACTAATGTGCAGTCTCTCTCTCTCTCTCTTACCCACCCACACACACACACACACACACACACAAACACACACACACACACTAATAAACTCACCCCCCCACCCCCCTTCTTACCCCAGCCCTATCAGCACTATCCTGCCAATCAGGATGAAGACGAGTCTTGCGTCTTGGAATCAACATAGGCACCCCATTTTTCAGGGCAGGGTATGTCCTGATAGTTCATAAAACCCAGAGCCAAGAGGATTAGATTGAAACTTTAGGGAATTAGTTTGGACAGCCTAATTGACTCCTCTTACCGGAAGTGTCACTCAGAACGGGAAAATGGCTCCCCACCCCCCACAGCTTTGTTGAGATTGCTTGCAGTAAAGAAGGCATTCAGTCCCACGGAGCTGTTCATGTGACTCATGTTGCTACTGGTTTGTTTGGAAATTGGCCATTTAAGCACACTTAAGATTCAGAGTATCCTCAGAAACGTTCATCACTGAAGGGAACGAAGTGTCCTATTAACAGTCCTAGCTGCCTTTTTAACTGTTTGTAGAGGGAATTCTGTAGGATGTGGTGTAAATAAGGCCTATTTTTAAGTCACATGTAGTTTAGCTTTAAAGTGATACCAGATGAATGCTTTTGGTGCAGGAATTGTGTAAAATTGAATTAATGCCAAATTCTGGCTTAGTTGTTTGCTTTATGGGTAGCACGGTGATGTAGTGGTTGGCATGTCCACTTCTCAGCTAGAGGGTCTTTGGTTTGGGTCTCGGGCTCGGCAGTGGCGTATCTGCATTGAGATTGCATGTTCGCCCTGTGCTTGCGTTAGTTTCTTCTGGATACTCTGGTTTCCTCGCACAATTCATGGGCATCAGGCTTACTGGCTGTTCCAAATTTCCCCAGTGTTTGAGTGTGAATGGTTGTGTGTGTTGGCCCTGTGATTGGAGCTGAGATAGGCTTCAGCCTTCCTGTGGCCCTAGTACTTTTAAGTGGTTCAGCAAACAAATGAATAAATGAACACAAGTCCTAGTAGAACAAGGTATTTGAGATTGTCCAAGCTTGGCAAAGAGCTTTAGTGCATGTGGACCCATCAACTGAAACTGGGTTCTGCGGTCTGTCTGTGGTGAAACCTATTTTTGGTCCGCACAGAATATTCTCACAAATTGTGAGAACATTTCCAGAATGACAGAATAGGCGTCACTTTGCTATTGGGGTCTCTGTTGCTTAATCTTATTTAGCGTGTCATACAGGGACTTCAGCCTGCAGTTGCTCTGAGGCATTTCACTGCTGCAACTCTGCCTCACAGAATGGAGATTTTTCTTATTATAGTTTCAGTAGCTGTTTTAGGTTTGCACAGAAACGCGAGTCATTCAGGAGGTTAAAATTGTGCTCATTAAAATCCACCACCAGAACAGCACCGAGCTCACGGCAAAGAACGATCGTGCAAGCAACCAACTTTTTCGACGTTTATCTTCTATTATCAAAGACTGTGCCAGATGCTACGAAATCCTGTGAAATGTGTAATACCCTCTTAAATCTTCCTGAACTCTCAGTATGGCAGAAAACCGCCAGTCAGCATTCTGTCAGCTTGTATCAGCTGAATAATAAAACCGTAGCCTTTCCAGGTCGGTGCTAAGTCAAAGGCCATTGCATCACCATTACATCTAAACCTTTAGCAATAAATCAGAAAAACATCCAACCCAGATTAGCTGCCACACAAACACTGCAGGAATCTGAGGCCGCATCCAAACCTGCTATCGCAAAGGACAGCAATTTGTCTTCTTAAGCTCTAACCAGCGACTTCCACTAAACAACAACAACAACAACAACAAAAAAATGTCACCTATTTCTGGTGTCAGTATGATTATAAAATACTGGAGGTATCTACAGCCTATGCTCTTCACATGACCACATTTTTCTTTTCTTCGCTCTGACCTATGGATTTCAAATGTCATTGGAAATGAATGCAGTAATATATTTTTCTTGTTGTTTCCATAAATCTCTTTTTGTCTGTATATTCTCGATTGCTTCGTACCCACCATTCTAAGGAGGCTGAGTGTGAAACTGAAATAGAGAAGGAAGAAACTTTTTTCCAACCAGGCGGTGTTATACTTCACCACAAAACAGTTTAATCTCAAGGAGTTTCTCCGGAGCTTAATTGAATGAGAAGGTCATTTCAGATGGACATACTTGCCAGCCAATCACAGCAGTTTTATTTTTACATGCACATTTTCACATAGATGCACTCACCATCCAATCAAAATGATTTAAATGTACATATTCTTTACATGTAAACAATTAACATTTTAAATATGCAATGATTATAGCATGTGTCCATTAAAAGAAAACAGAATTGTTTGCTTTTCCAGTTGTTGCAGTGACATCCAGATGTGTTCTTCATGTCCTTTTCAAGAAGGGGTTTTAATCTCACATTTGGTAACCTCTTTATCCTGGTCAGGGTTGCAGTAGATCCTGTTCTGGGACATTGGGTGTGAGGTGGGAATACACCCTGTATGAAATGCCAGTACATTGCACACACACACACACACACACACACACACACACACATTTCAGTGTAGCAGCCAATCCACTTACCAGCATGTTTTGTGCGGTGGGAGAAAACTGGAGGACTGAACTGGGGGCCTTGAAGCTGTGAGGCAGCAACACTATCTGCTGCAGCGCCATGCCCGAGGGGATGCAATTTGTATTTGATTTGGTGTGTGTGTGTGTGTGTGTGTGTGTGTGTGTGTGTGTGTATATGTGTGTGTGTGTGTGAAAGTTACCGCCCATTCCCAGTATCACTGACCCACCAATATTTTTGCTAGTGGCCAATTTCTTGGACACATTTTTGAATTTTCAATGTAATACAGTGTTGCAAATTTAGAATTGTCTTAACTAGGTGCATAAACCATTTTTTTCTTGGGAAACCAATCAGAATTTTTTAAATTATCAATATCTTCAGTTTCATGTGGATAATTCCACTGACTCCATTTTGTGGCTGAAATCAGCTGTCCAAATATAAATATATAGTTCAAATAAGTTACATTTGAGAAGAAAGCACTCTCACTCATTTGCCAAACCACCTAATCCTACTAGGGTTGCGGCCGACACCGGCGAGGGCGGGGTACACCCTGAACAGCTCACCAGACCATCACAAGGCGACAAACACACGCACAACCATTTACACTTGCACTCACATCTAGGGGCATTTTGGAACAGCCAGTTAGCCTAACGTGCGTTTCTTTGGACTGTGGGAGGAAACCGGTGTACCTGGAGGAAACCCACTTAAGCACATGGAAAACACGCAAACTCCACACAGAAATGCTTGGGAATCGAACTGAGCACCTTTTTTTGCTGTAAGGCGGACAGTACACCACCGTGCCGCCCCGAGAAAAAAGCAAACAAAACAATAAAAAAGAGTATAATACTGTGTAGAGGGAATACATTCTAAGCTCAAGTATATCCCTGTCAGTAATAATCATATTAATTCTCCAACTTGGCAAATATCTCTCAGTTTAGCAATTTGGATTCCATGCACTTTAACTGGCTGCTAGCCGATAAAATAGCATTTTGGAACAAAAGGAGAAGCAGATCAAGAGAAAAGAGCAGGCTCTGGATAATGAACTTGAAGTCTTGCCACCAGAATCTACAGCTAGATTGCAGTGTAGTTTTGTATAAGTTATAATGCAGAGAGACTGCAGTATAGCTTTGTACTGTATCATTTATGTATTTGATATTTCAATTAATATTTAATTCAATAGGGGCAGCATGGTGGTACAGTGGCTAGTACGTTCGCCTCACAGCAAGACGGTCCAGGGGTTCAATTCCTGGGCTCGAGACGTTTCTGTGTGGAGTTTGCATGTTTTCCCTGTACTTGTGTAGGTTTCCTCCAGGTACTCCAGGTTCCTCCCACAGTCTAAAAACATGCACAGTAAGTTGACTGGCTGTTCCAAATAGGTCCTAAGTGTGCGTGTGAGTAGTTGTATGCGTGTTGGCCCTGCGATGGCCTGGCGAGCTGTCCAGGGTGTACCCTGCCTTTGCCCAGAGTCGGCTGAGATGGATGCCAGCCTCCCCGCGACCCTAATTTGGATTACGTGGCTCAGAAAATGAATGGATGAATAAATTCAGTTGACATTCCACAGTAATATATCTATTATTTCTGAAAACATACATTTCAGAATGGAACAGTAAATTATCAAACAGTAGCGATGGTCAATGGAGCTCTTCACAGGAGAGGTCATCATCCTACATAAATTACTTCAATTCATAAAATAACTGAAACATGCCTGTTTTTTTTTTTTTTGACAGGTCAGTTCTTGGCTTTTCACAGTGACAGGTTCTAGGGCAGCATGGTGGCATAGTGGTATCACATCTCACAGCAAGAAGGTCCTGGGTTTGAGTCCCAGCCTTGGGTGTTTCTGTGTGGAGTTTGCATGTTCTCCCCATGCTTGCATGGGTTTCCTCCAGGTACTCTGGTTTCCTCCCACAGTCCAAAGGCATGCACATTAGGCTAATTGGCTGCTTCAGATTGCCCCTAGGTGTGAGTGTGAATGGTTGTGTGTGTGTGTGTGTGTGTGTGTGTGTTGGTGCTGCAATGGTCTTGCAGATTGATCCGGGTGTACCCCACCTTCTCTCAGTGTTGGCTGAGATAGGCTCCAGCCTCCCAGCAAACCTAGTATGATTTAAGTGTTTCAGCAAATGAGTGAGTGACAGCTTCATTTCTAATATACTAATTGGCATCACTGGGACAGTGAGTGTGATTGGTCATGTGATTTTTCAGGGAAGGCACAGACCAAAATGTATGTATGTATGTGTGTGTGTATATATGAATAAATAGGTGGGTCGAGCTGCTGCCTTACAGTTTCAGGGTCTGCCGTGAAATTAAACGTACAGCTCTTAAAGCAAACGTACTGGCATTTTGTGTATGTGTTTCCATCATATTAATGATAAAGCAGTCACTGCAAATGCATATGAATTATGGATATAAAGCATTACAGCTGTAAAAACCAAACAAAACAAAACAACCTGTCACTAATGATTATTCTTTATTACAGTTTACTGTGGGCAATTAGAAATGGAAAAAAAATGAAATTCTTTCATGAAATACCTAAAACTTACCAGTTCCCATTTTCTAGCCAGCTGTCCCTTATCACATGGCAGCAGCTAACACCTAATACTTCTTTCAAGACACGCAAAGCCAATTCTCTCACATAAACATACTTTCTCTTTGAGAAACGTGCTACTTAACCTTTATTTTTGCCTATCAGCTTACAGATACCCACAATTGATAACGGGAAAAAAGATATGCCATCCACCCCACCATTAAAGCACAGCCAGTTTTACTCTCTTGATGCCCGGCCACAGTTGACCTTGGCATTATTAGCGTTTTGAGTGACAATAAGGCGAAAACTTATTGTTCAAACTCTGATTCCGAACGGGATCTGAATGAGAGCTTTATCGAAAGGAAGATGTTTGATGAACCAGTTACTGAAAACCTAGATTAGTCTTACAGTTCACTGTCTAGTAACTGATAGCACTACTTATTACTAGTTCAGGTTCAAGTAGTTATTCTCAGGCTTATCCGGTCCCTAGTTCCACACTCATAATTATAAAACATCGCTATCAGGTTCCAATATTACTACAATAATATGTTTTATACATGTACAACCAGTTAGACGTGAGAGATTCATTTAATATTGTAGCAGTTGAATAATAATCTTTTTTTTTTCTTTTTTTTTTCTCAACACAGTTTTTCATGTATCATAATCATCAGTGAGTGAAGACACATACCAGTTCTGGAGCTTATATTAAATACAAATAGATATTTATATATAATGTGCTCATTCATATAAGTGTGTTTGATTAAGCAGTTGCTGAAGACAAGGAAATAATGGTGGCACCAAAACATGGTGGCACAGTGATTAGCACGTCTGCCTCACAGCAACAAAGTCCTGGGCTCGGGCCGTTTCTGAGTGGGGTTTGCATGTTCTCCCCGCACTTGTGTGGGATTCCTCCAGGTATTCCGGTTGCCTCCCACAGTCCAAAGACATGCACATTAGGCTAACTGGCTGTTCTTAGGTGTGAGTGTGTATGGTTGTGTACGTGTTTCCCTGCAATGGTCTGGCGAGCTGTTCAGAGTGTACACCGCTGTCATCCAGTGTCGGCTGAGATAGGCAACCGCCTCCCCGTGACCCTAATTAGAATTATGCAGTTTGGCAAATGAATGTGAGAGTGATGACTTAATTTAAACTAATCCTACTATATTTACCAACATTTGTTTTACCCTAAAGGAAATTTGTAATCTAAATGGGTGCTTAAAGGGTGATTTGACCCAAGATAGAAAAAAAAAAAGTAGATTGACAAGAACCTTACATTAGAGATGTGACATTTTTGTGTTTTGAAGCTTAGTCACAACATGGGTGTTCATTATGAGTTGGAAAATTGCACATTGGTTTGAATTCCTGCTGTTCTCTAATAAGCAAGGTATAGCAGGGGACTCGCAGCCTGTTTGCAAAGATAACTTGTCTAGATGTGGAATTTCCTAAAAGTCATGGTAAATTGTTTTATTTGAGGTCGCTTGTGCACAGTTTTTGATAGCCAAAGTCAATGTCTGTTTTTTATTCCAGCACAACTGCTTGGAATGAGAAACGTGTCATGTTCATGCTGCGATCTGTTGGATTTTATTGTTTTCTTACTTGCCCATAGACACCTCCTAAAGATGTTGGAGAATTGAATTATGAATGTCCAGTGTCCTGAAGAATCTCGCATCCAATACTCCGAGGAACTTTAGAGCGCCGAATGGGTCATTTTTACTATTTGCAAACCCACTTAACAATCTGACATCTGCAACGTACCCACATTTCCCCTTGCCTTCATTTGTAGCTGTGCAGATGCTCAGGGCTGAGTGATAGAGAGATAGCTTAGTTTAGAAAATGAACTGTGAAGCTGCTGTCATTTAGAAGCAAAGCGAACAAGACAGTAATATGATTGCAGGCTATTCCTGCAGCATCACAAGTTATTATTGGCTTCTTTAATCATGTGAACTTTTAAATTTAAGCCTCTTGAAATACGTCTGTTGAAACAAGTAGCAGATTTAAATGGTGACAATTTAAACGTTTCCCTACTGTGCACAGATGCCTCTGTCCATGTGATAAACGAATCGAGCTGGCAGATTGAGCATCTAAATAGGCTTAGACTATATTTAGACAGGAGGGCAAATGTTTTCGATTGAAACAGGCTTTTGCCTCTTTACCTGGATAGGTTTGTGGATTTAAATACTACTTAATCTTCCCATTAACAAAATTACTGGCATTATCTGATTGTGCATTAAATGACATTTTAAATGATGCTTATTCAGTGTTTTAGGCTTTACAGGTCACAGAGTATAGTATGTATAAAGTAATGAGATGCTATAGTCTATAAAATAGTCTATGCTGCACAATGAGTTTTTTTAGTTTTTGTTTAATGCATATTGTGACCCACCAAATCGTATCAGGTATTAAGTCCCTCGGGCCAGTTTTGAGCTGTGAGAAAGAAAAAGGCTGCAGCCCAGAAAAGAAAAGAAGCAGTTATCCGAAATAAACCTGCATAAAGAAATAGATTGCGTCAGCTTGCAAGGAGGTAAATTTTGCCATGTTCGATTCGAGTCGGCGTTGCCACCTTTATGAATCCTGACCACGCCCACTTTATTATTAATTTTTTTTTATCAGTTCCAGTTATCTGGAGTATACAGTAGGAATGTAATTAATACACCCGTTCATGAGTCATTCGAACTTGTTTGGTGTAAGTTTTAGATGAATTTCCCCAGTTTGGAAAATGTGTAGATTTTCTGTGTGGGTTTTTTTTTTTTTTTTTTTTTTTTTTTGCATTGACCTTTTCATAGTTTTTGATACTAGAAATCTGCATAAATATTAAAATATGAAGCACCGAGATTGCCTGGAGAACTATCCAGGGTGTACTCTGCCCTCGCCCAGTGGGCGCCAGCCTCCCCGCAACCCTAATTAGGATTAATGGGTTCAGAAAATGAACGAATGGATGAATGTTAGTATGATTTTTTTCAATATTTTAAAATCATTTCATTGTGTTTTTTTTAATGTAGAGGTAATGCAAAGTTCATTGTTATTCTGTCATTCTTAACTTTCTAACCCGTTTTTCTCAGAAAGTTTAGAACCTTTGAGGGTTTTTTTTTTATTATTCCTCTGGAAAAACCCTTAAAGTTTCTATGTAGAACTACTCAAGAAGTGTTTATAGTATAAATCAATAAACCAGTTATAAACTTTTTACCATGTTACTGGTTTATTAGATATATTGATTTAATTGGCAAGTGACTCAGTGTTGATTAAATTCACTCGCTGAACACTTTATTAGAAACACTATACTAATACAGGGTAGCACCTCCTTGTGCTCTCAGAACAACCTCATTTCTTCATGGCATTGATTCCACAAAATGTCAGAAGCAATCCTTTGAGATTCTAGTCCATGTGGTTATTATTGCATCACGGATTCCTGCAGATTTTTAAGGTGTAGATTTTTTCATAATGCAAATCCCTAATGTATTCTGTTGGATGCAGATCTGGTGACTTGGAAGCCCACTAAAGAACACTGAACACTAAACACTTGCCATGTTTATGAAACCAGTCTGAGATGGATTTTGCTTTAGGATATGGTGCATTAGCATCCTGGACGCATTTATTAAAAGATGAAAAATTGTAGCCATGAAGAGATGCCCACAGTCAGCAACAATACTTAAATAGTCTGTGGTGTTCACGTGATGATTGATTTGGTATTAAGTGTCCAAAAGTGTGCAATAAAAAACATTTCCCACATTATTACACCTCCTCCGCAAGCATGATAGTTGACACATTGCATGTTGTGTTCTTGGATAAATGGAACCTACCATCATCAGTGTGCCACAGAATAAATCTAGCTTAATCACCTCAGGCTACATTTTTCCAGTCCAGTTTGGTGATCCTGTGATTATTGAGATCATAATTTCCCCCCATTGTAATGGGTGATGTGAAGCTGCTGGTCCATAATGTATGATTATATGCATATCTGTATTACCATATGATGGACTGGTTAGATTCATTCATTTATTCATTCATTTTGTAAGCTGTGTATTCCTAATCTGGGTCGCGGGGAGGCTGGCGCCCATCTCAGATGACTCTGGGTGAGGGCGGGGTACACCCTGAACAACGTGCCAGGCCATTGTGCTAGACACACTACCATTCTCACTCACATTCACACCTAGGGGCGATTTGGAACAGCCACTTTACCTACAGAGAACACGCAAACTCTACACAGAAACGCCTGAGCCTGGAATTCAAACCCAGGACCTTCTTGCTGTGAGGCGGACATGCTAACCACTGCGCCACCGTGCCGTATAAGTGCCTATAAGTGTTTTGTGGTTGTATACAGTTAACTAAAGCTGTATTATATTATTGTCTGAACCATTTGCTCCACATCTGCCTTATGTGATGGTGTTAACAGAAATTCATGTAATATAAAAATAATTTTCATGAATAATAAGTTCAATTCATATAAAGCCATTCTCACATTAAAGACAGCTTTTTGAGATCCAGAAATACATGAG
Organism: Neosilurus mollespiculum; assembly: GCA_030014195.1. Lineage (NCBI taxonomy): Eukaryota > Metazoa > Chordata > Actinopteri > Siluriformes > Plotosidae > Neosilurus > Neosilurus mollespiculum. The sequence goes on along the minus strand of JAQMYF010000012.1, from coordinate 44,543,497 downwards.
CACAAAAAAGTAAACTACTCCTTAATTGTATATATAAAAAAAAAAAAATCGTGATTGTTTAAAATACAAATCCTGCAGCATTGCACAATACAACATTCGAGTATCACAGAGGCCAATAGTATAAAGCAAAATCAAAAAATTGCAGTTATTACTCAGGAACCATTCACATCAGCTTATGTTTTCACATACTACATGTTGTATACTTTGGTGAAATGCAAACTTGAATTATTATGTTGACAATGATAGCAAAAGGCAAAAAAGGTTTAAACCAAAATAATCAATGCTGAATAATGAAATATCTAAATTATTATATATACTATATGGCCATTGGATTGCTGTCAGCATGTTTCTGCCCTGCGATGGCCTGGCGAGCTGTCCACGGTGTACTCTGCCCTCGCCCAGAGTTGGTGAGATGGGCGCCAGCCTCCCCGTGACCCTAATTAGGATTAAGCAGTTCAGAAAATGAATGAATGAATGAAGGTTCAGAAAATGAATGAATGATCTGAAATTATAACTGAAAGGACTATTATTAACCAACAGTGTGGGTATGATGGAAAAAAGAAATCCCTTACAACATAAATGGCACTATGTGTCCATTGCAGCTGACACGGCTATGCATTTGTCACAAAATAAAAGAAAAATAGGCGTGTGGGGCCAGTTATTCTACTTTTAGCAATCCCTCCTGTCCCATAAATGACTTGTTGCACATCATGTGGCACAATAACTGGCTGAGGCTCTTGGACAAGAGTATGAAGGTTAGATTTACAGTGCTGAAGCCAAATAGCCCTGTTACTGTGTATCCATCATTTAGCAATGTTACCTCCACTCTGTCCCAAATTGCAGACCTGCTTCTAGTGCAGCATAGCAGAACAGCCTTGCTTTTAGTGCCATTAGTTAGCGATTGCTGCAGTGGTATGTTCTGCCGCGCTGCTCAACCAAACACAATTTATAGGACAATAGCGCTAACATATCTGAAATGGCCTGTGCCAGGGATACTCTAAGGGAGTTTTTAGGCGTAACGTGAAAAATGTTCACCAGACAGTATTTTACGAATCCCTTTGTACTTGTAATGAGAATAACAAACAAGCAAATAAAAAGTTCTCCTGATCCTCTCAAGGAAACCTTTAACCGATGTGCGTGAACCCTGTGTAATTACCCGACTACTCTCACACAATCATTCACCATATTACATTTCTGCTCTGCCTGATTAGAAGTGCACATTTTACTGCAGTAGCAGATGATAAAGCTTCCATAAAAATGATTTTGTTCAACAGTGTTGATTTTTCATTCCCCTTGTTTTGCCGTTAAGTTTAATTTTAAATGCAGAAGGCAAAAAATAAATATGTCTGTGTGTGTGTGTGTGTGTGTGTGTGTGTGTGTGTGGTTGGGTAAAAACAAAACAAAATAAAACAAATGAAGCATCATAAATTATTTGATGTTTCAGAGTTCAGGTTCAAGTTTGCATGTCCTCTCCATGCTTGCGGGGGTTTCCTCCCACAGTCCACAGACATGCACAGTAGGCTAATTGCCTGTTCCAAATTGCCCCTAGGTGTGAGAGTGAGTGTGAAGGGTTTTGTGTGTGTTTGTGTGTGTGTGTGTGTGTGTGTGTGTGTGTGTGTGTGTGTGTGTGTGTGTGTGTGTTTGTTGGCCGTGTGATTTAATGGCGAGCTGTTCAGGGTGTACCCTGCCTTCGCCCAGTGTCGGCTGAGATGGGCTCCAGCCTTGCAGCGACCCTAGTAATGAGGATAGAGTGGTTCAGCAAATGTGTGAGTGAGAGCGAGATCAGATTGAGTGCATCCTGCGTTTCACTTGATCTTACAGACAAGAATCTTTAATTTCCATTACATACATTATATTTATTGTGGTATTTTTGTACAGTATTGTGTTACAACTCATATTGAAAAAATAAAAGTCCAAAATTGTATGTGTGCTCCATGTATGATGGTCCCCTATTGCTTTTTTTTAAGGCTAATGAAACACTTCTCAGGTCAGGGGTTTCAGAGGGACCACTTTACTGTGTACTGTGTGTGTGTGTGTGTGTGTGTGTGTGTGTGTGTGTGTGTGTGCACGTGTATGTGCATATAATGAGGAGAATATGTGGTGGGATAGCCCTCATTATACGACAGCTTGTGCTCCTGCACCATTAAATTTCTGAGAGAGAGACAGAGAGACAGAAATGCAGTTGGATCTCTGAATGATTGAAACAATAAAGTGATTTCTCGTTGCCTTGTCAATAATGAAGGTTGTTATGAGTCTTGGGAATCAGCTCCCAGCTATGTAATGAGGGGTGTCTGCAGTTACTGCTATGAGAGCAAGAATGGCTCCTGCCTAGACACCGATTGATCGCCTCCTGAGAGAAGAATTGTTATTGATTGGCAATAGGAGGGGAGAAGACACTGATTGGGCATCTGTTGCAAGAAATGGGAATTCCATTTTCTCTAGTGTCAGGACGAAAGGGAAGGCCAGTGTGGTGAAGGTGTGCATATGCAGTTGCACTGCATTAGTGAAGATCAGGTGTCAAGTTTTGGAAGCTTCACGCTTTTCCACCTGTCAGTCGCTAATAATCATTGGACGAGCTTGAGCATTATGTACCGTGTTTTCATTTTGCTCAAGGATGTTATATGTTTCATATATACAAATTCACTCAAACCCATAGTTAGATGAATACACACATACACATTGACTCACACTTCACTGTTCTTGGTTGCTGATGGCGCCTGACAAGTAATCTGTTTGGGAGTGTTTTAGCTTGGGCCGGCCTCGCGCTGTCACTTTCGCTTTTTTACTGAGAGCTGACAGACTGTCAGAACCCTCAATGGTTTCTTCTGAATAATACTGCTGTGTGTGTGTGTGTGTGTGTGTGTGTGTGTGTGTGTGTGTGTGTCTGCGTGTGTTTTTATTTCCTGGTTTAGACCACATTTCCCCACAAGGATAAGAATATCTGACAGTTTTGACCTTGTGGGGGCATCTGGCCCGACCCATGATGAAAATAGCTCTTTGTTACAAATACTGTAGCTTTTATTTAAAAAAATGCAAATAAACAAAAAGATAAATAGAAGACCAAATATATTTCTTTTTAGTTACTAAGGTTAAGGTTTGGGTCAGATTTATATGCAGGCACAGAATTAATTAGCTGAATAAATAATTATGTCAGTGAAAGGATAGGAATTCAAATGTGTGGGTTTGTGTGTGTGTTTGTGTGAGTGTGTGTGTGTGTGTGAGAGAGAGAGAGAGAGAGAGAGAGAGAGAGAGAGACCCTTTTTGGGTATGGGATCTGATTATTTACAGTATCTTGCAAAAGTATTCATGCCCCTTGAACTTTTCCACTTTTCGTCACATTACAACCATAATAATAACAACAGTGCATAAGAAGTGGAAGAAAAATAATACACGGTTTTCAAAAATTTTCACTAATGAAAATCTGGAAAATGTGGTGTGCATTTGTATTCTGCCCCCTTTACTCTTATAAGCCTAAATAAAATCCAGTTCAAACAATTGCCTTCAGAAGTCACCTAATTAGTAAATAGAGTCCACCTGTATGTAATCTATTCTCAGTATAAATACATCTGTTCTGTGAAGGCCTCAGAGGATTGCTGGACAACATTAGTGAACAAACAGCATCATGAAGCGCAAAAACCGCACCAGACAGGTCAGGGGTAAAGTTGTGGCAAAATTTAAAGCAGAGTTAGTTTATTAAAAAATATCCCAAGCTTTAAACATCTCACCATCTGGGGATACTTTTCTTCAGTAGGAACAGGGAAGCTAGTTAAAGTTCATGGGAAGATGGATGGAGCCAAATCTTGGAAAGGAACCTGTTAGAGTCTGCAAAAGATTTGAGACTGGGGCGGAGGTTCTCCTTCCAGCATGACAACGACCCTTAACATACAGCCAGAGCCATAGCAGATTGCATGCAAATGCAAACCACAGCTTTCAGATTTTTATTTGTAAAAATTATGTCACAAATATGCACCACTTTGTGTTGATCTCATAAAATCCCAATAAAATTTATTCACATTTGTGTTTCTGAAATGACAAAATGTAGAAAAGTTCAAGGGGTATGAACACTTTTGCAAACCACTGTAGTCTCCTCCCCTCTTATGTTTCCTGTTCCCATGTGTGCCTTTTTATATTGATTATTTAAACGATTAATAGCTCTGAATGTATACTATTGGTCTTTGCCTGGGTTTCACCTCTGGAGATTGCTGTTTAAAAGGATAAGCCTACATAAAGACCAGCGAGCTGTCTATGGGAGAAAAACAGGCCATTTTGAAACTGAGAAATGAGGGAATTACTCATTTCTAGAGCTGTTGAACAAGCATTGGCGATAGACAATACAGCAGTTTGGAATGTCCTGAAAGGATAGAAACTAGTGTGCTAACATCCAGGCATTGAACAGGTCATCCAAGAAAAATAACAACATTTACTGTATTGACAGAAACATTGAGAGAGTTGGGAAGAAAAAACTAAAACAACAGTCACCAGTATCCTGCACCAGGCAGGGGTGAAGGTGCAAAAACCCACGGTTTGAATAAGACTTCGACAGTGAAAATGTACATGTCACACCACAAGATGTAAAGCACACACCAGAGGTAAGAATCAAAAGGTCAAACGGGAATTCATAAAGAAACGGAGAGACGAGGCATGAAAGTCCGGGAACCAAGATTAACCTCTACCAAAGTGATGGAGCACCAAAAGACCAAGTGGAGAAAGAAAAGATGTAGTCATGAGCTAAAACACACAAGCTCATCAGTCAAGCACAGCGGCGTCGTCATGTCCTAACCTGGGCTTAAGTGGCCTTTTATGGAATGGATTTGCTAATCTTTATGGGTGATGTAACCCCCCCTGATAGTAGCAACAAAATGAATTCAGACATGTACAAAAACATTCTGTCTGCCAATTTACAAAGAAATGCCTCCAGTCAAATTGAGATGAACATCATGCAGCACAACAATGACTTAAAACACACTTCCTATACTACGAAGGAGTTCATCAGGAGAAAAAGTGGAGGGTTTAAGGTCCTGACGGGAGAAACCTTTCAAAACAACCACTAAGTGAAAGAAGCTGTCGTACAAGACTGAAAAAAGGGGCACAAAAGAGGATAGAACAGATTGACCATGTCAGAGGGTCACTGTCATGATGTGATTATTGTAAGCAAGGGATGTAACCAAATATGAAGTGCTGTTTACTATGATTTAATTTAAGATGATTTGTTCCTATAGATTTGCTAAGCTAAATATTGGGTGGATGTTCTCGGTTGCTTAAAGACATTTGGCGTTTCATCTCATATTTATCTTTTGATCTCAAACCCAAGTGTGTTTAGTGTAAAACAAAACACAACAATTCAGTTTGATGTTCCAATACTTCAAAAGAGGAATGTATAACACATTTATATAGGCTCGAATTATTTCTCAGTATTCTGTAGCAATGTTATAATTTAATCACTTCAGTAATCAGTTCAGTGGTCGTGATCACGTCTGCAGTGTCATCTCTGGAATGTAGCAGGATTACCCCCTGCAGGGCTAAAATATAAGGTGAGATTATTGTGTTAGCCTCCTGCTCTTATATAAACAAGGACAGAATGTGGGTGCAGCTGAAGGTTAAATGTGTGTTTTCACTCTGTGAGTTAAACACCTGCCTCCAATATGTTTAATTCTTAATCTGTCTTATTAAGAATTAATTTATAATTTTGACAAAAGCGGCATGGACGTCCTAGAATAGTCTCCGAGACAGAACCTCGAGCCGACATCCACCAAGCCTAAAGTGAATAATTGTTTTAGTATATACTACATGGGAAGTTAAACTAAATTTGTGTGTGTGTGTGTGTGTGTGTGTGTGTGTGTTAAACCGCTTAATCCTAATTAAGGTCGCGGGGACGCTGGCGCCAATCTCAACCAACAGGGTAGAGTACACCCTGGACAACTTGCCATGCCATCGCAGGGCTAACTTAATTATCTAACTCCAATTTACTAGGATAACTTGAGGCAACAATTCCAAAGAATAATCTATTCTCGATATTGCCATACTCACCAACTCAATCACTCACTCATTTGCAAGCCTATCTCAGCCAAGGCAAGAAGTTCTTGACATAGCATATTGGTGTTGGCCTGATTTCCCTCTCAATCAGAAGTGATCATAGACAACAAGGGCTAGTACTAATCAAGACCTTTAATGTCACATCCATACTGCAAAAACAACATACATTCATTCATTTGAACTGAACTAACTAATCCTCCTAGGGTTGCGGCAAGGTTGGAGCCTGCTTCAGCTAACTCTGGGCGAAGGCAGAGTACACCCTGAACAGTGCAACAATCCAGTGCAGGGCCAACACACACAACCGTTCACACTCACATCTGGAGGCAATTTGGAACAGCCAATTAGCCTACCCTGCATGTTGTTGGACTGTCGGCGGAAAACGGAATACCCTGACAAAACCCATGCAAGTCCCGGGGAAGAGCATGCAAACTTCAAACAGAAACACCCTCACCAAGCCCGGGACTCGAACCCAGGACCTTCTTACTGTGAGGCAGATGTGCTAGCCACTACGCCACAGTGGTGCCTATTCCATCTAAAACAGCTTCATTCTTTGCGTTCATTATAACACAACATTCCTACCTTCAAGGTTTTTATAAAGCCTATTTATATTGTTAGCTCAGAGGTCAATGGACATGAAAGCCTGGGACTTTTCTATTTATTTCACGGAGGTTTCTGTTTAAGCTTACAAGCATTAGCTTTTTACTTTAGCTTGACAGAGGACACAATTAGAGCATATCTAATCTATTAAAACTTTAACCAGAGTAATTTTAACCTCAGCAATAAGCTTACTTACTGTGGTTTAAATTTATAGCTTTGGTTGGGCTAAATGCTACAATTTTAGCTCAAAACTGTCATATGTATCAGTTTTAGCTGCAAGTCTAACTGTACTAAAGTTCAATATTCATTCATTTTCTAAGCCGCTTAATCCTAATTAGTGTCGTGGGTAGGCTGGTGCCCATCTTAGCCGACTCTGGGGCAGGGGCAGAGTAGACCCTGGACAGCTCGCCCGACCATCGCAGGGCCAACACTCACACAACTATTCACATTCACACTCACACCTAGGGGCGATTTGGAACAGCCAATTAAAACAGGCTATTGTGCATGTTTTTGGACTCTGGAAGGAAACTGGAGTACCCGGAGGAAACCCACGCAAGCACAGGGAGAACATGCAAAAAAAAATATATATATATATATATACTGTATATATATATATAGTAAATTAGTTTATTGTAGGGCGGCACGGTGGAGTAGTGGTTGGCACGTCTGCCTCACAGCAAGAAGGTCCTGGGTTCGATTCCCAACTTGGGCGTTTCTGTGTGGAGTTTGCATGTTCTCCCTGTCTCCCTGCATGGTTTCCTCCGGGTACTCTGGTTTCCTCCCACAGTCTAAAAACATGCAGTGTAGGCTAATTGGCTGTTCCAAATCACCCCTAGGTGTGAGTGTGAGTGCTAATGGTTGTGTGACTGTTGGCCCTGCGATGCAGTCCAGAGTGTACCCGCCCTCGTCCAGAGTCAGCTGAGAAGGGCGCCAGCCTCCCCGCGACCCTAATTAGGATTAAGCGGTTCAGAAAATGAATGAATGAATGAGTTTATTGTATAAAATGCAGATATAGATCTCTCTTAGGCATAATGGAAAATGCCCTATCGAGGGCTTGATGGGAAAATATCTCCATGACATTGTATAATGCAAGTGCTTTTATACTCCTGCATTTCAAGTATACATTTCAAGTGCACAAGTATAGTGCCCAGATTACCAAATGGAGTTTATGGCATGATTGACGGACCCCTAGCCAGGTATCTCACCCTAGAGCACTGTCTGTTAATGAACTTATCTTATAACAAGCCTTTGAGGGAAAAGAAACCCCCATCCACCCACCCCCAGAAACAAGCAGTCCCAGTATATGAATGTGGGAATTACAAAGTGCAAAATAAAAAACATATGCCTTAAATATTATTTCCTAAACTTATATAATATCATGGTGCACCCACACTGTTAACAGTAATACACGGGTTGGAATGATACCAAAATACTGTATGCTGAGAAATAATTGAGAAATAGTGTAGCTAATTGTAGATCCACATTTCTAATCACTTTAACCTTAAACAAATCGCTGCCATCATTTATAACTCTACTACAACACTGAACTGGGTGTCAGGCCATGGTAAAGCATCACTCTCTCTCTCTCTCACACAAACACACACACAAACACACACACACAGTTATACATGCAAGAATTTTAAATAAGCTCATCAGGAAAATGAAAAAAAAAAACTAATGTTCTTGGGAAGAAGGAGGACGTCGGATGAATCCAAATGAAAAAGCATATGCATGCAAAGCAACATGCAAAACCAATGGAAAAAAAAAACCCTGACCACCCTTGTGGAAGGAGGAGGAGGAGGACGACGACGACACGACACACTATTTCATATTCTCGTTCCACTTGGAATGAATGCGTTCCAGTGTGTACGCCTTGTTAAACTTTCATTTGGTGCATAAAGTGCATCTATAAGGCATCCATAATGTTTATGATATTATAATCAATGAATGTGTCTGATGGTTTTAAACCAAATGTTACAGACCTTTCAAATCTGATGAGATTCCAGATTGAACCTCAGCAGTTAAGGCTTCAGGCGGCTTGGTGGTGTAGTAGGCAGCGTATTCGCATCACAGCAAGATCTGTTCTGGGTTCGAGTCCCGGGTTCGGAGTTTGCATGTTGTCTCTTTGCTTGCGTGGGTTTCCTCCGGGTACTCCGGTTTCATGCCACAGTCCAAAGACATGCACATTAGACTAATAGGCTGTTCCAAATTGCCCCTAGGTGTAAGTGTAAATGGTGCGTGTGTTAGCCCTATGATGGTCTGGCGAGCTGTTCAGGGTGTAGCCCGCCTTTGCAAAGTGTCGGCTGAGATGGGTTCAGCCTCCCCACAACACTAACAGAATTAAGCAGATGAGTGAGAGTGAGATGAGTGAGTAAAGACGCTGTACTAGTAACTGGAAGGATGTAAGTTTAAATCTCAGAACTACCAGAAAAACCTCTGTTTGGTCCTGAACCTTTCAGTACTCAACTCTGTGCTTGAATTTGATCCCCTCTGTAAACTAATACCAATAGCGGGTGGCACGGTGGCATTGTGGTTAGTGAGTATGCCTCAGAGCAAGAAGGTCCTGGGTTCAAGTCCCGGACTCACACATTCCAGTGTCGGGTTTGCTTCTTTGTGGGGTTTCCTCCGGGTGCTCCGGTTTCCTCCCACAATCCAAAGACATACATTATGCTGACTGGTTGTTCCAAATTGCCCAATAGGTGAAAGTGTGAGTGGTTGAGTGTGTGTTTGCCCTGCAGTGGTCTGGCAAGCTGTTCCGGGTGTACCCTGCTTTTGTCCAGTGTCGGCTGAGATAGGCTCCAGCCTCCCCGTGACCCTAATGGGATTAAGCGGTTTGGAAAATGAATGATTGAGAGTGAGTGACTAAATACTAATAGTGAAGGAAGGAATGGATGTAATGCGGTCTCTAGACCAGTTAGTATGAAATAAATGATAAACACAGATGTCCTAGGAAGATATATTTTAACCCCGTGGTGTGTATAATAATCTGCGTATTGTTGCATCACTAGTTAGCTGACTGCTGACATATAAAACCCCATGAATAGTATGTAGATAATAACAAGATACAAAAGTAATTTCTGAATACAGGATTATAATTTAGTAGTCTAAAGCTCATACTGTGAGCAGAGTGCTCCATATTGCAGAGCAGTTCAGTGCTGCATCATTATCTTTTGTGTCTTCTGGCTGGCTTTCCCCTTTTTTGCTGTCCTTCTTAGATTTCCTCAGCTCTTCCAATCCATTCTTTCCCTTTTCACTGACTGCTTTATGGTTCTTGTAAATTTTATTTGTGTCTGCTGTGGCCATGGGATTTTTAGATTCAGTATCTATTATTAAAGAGGAAATCTGCCTTACAAAATCTCCGAATCCCACCTTTGCGAGGTCAGGCCATGCAGTATTCAAAGACACATCGTTTTTTTTTTTTTTTTTGGCTTATCTTCATTATTCCATGAATATGTTAGGCCATCATTCTGCTGAGCCACAGAAAGAGTCACTGCTGATGCAGCATTAATACTAACTCAAACCACTGGCAATAAAAGTACATCAATGTGTGTTTTCACATGGGCTGCTATTATCATATGTTTCTCAAGTTAGGGTTGGGGTCGGTATTAAAATGTCTGGCAGCTCAGCAGGCAAAGAATTTTTAGAGCAGTAGAAAACAAATTCAGGATGAATACAGTGCAGCACTTTTATTATTTTTGCACTAATGGCCTCCTAAAACCCTAATGTTGTGTGTCTTGCCATTTCTCTGCACCACTTCTGTTCCTTCCTTCACTTATTTGCCGAACTGCTTTATCCTATTAGGGTTGTCGAGAGGCTGAGCCTTTCTTAGCCTTCACTGGGCGAAGGCAGGGTACACACTGTACAGGTCGCCAGACCATCACAGGGCCACACACTAACAGTCATTCACACTCACACCTAGGGGCAATTTCTAAAGACCAGTTAGCCTAATGTGTGTATCTTTGGTCTGTGGGAGGGAATTGGTACCTGGAGGAAACCCTCCCAAGCACAGGGAGAACAACCAAACTCCACACAGAAACGCCTGAGCCTGGGACTCGAGCCCACGACCTCCTTGTGAGGCTAATGTCCTAACCACTACGCCACAAAAGAGTAATACCTAATGGCACTCAGATGAAGATCTTGCAAGGACATACACACAGTGCAACTGGAAGAAAATAAGATGTTCTCATATAAAGATAGTGGAGTTTCAAGAGCACAGTAAGAAATCTTAAACCTGGGTTTAAATGGACATGCTAATCTAAGGGACAAATAAAATGAGGTGACTAATGATGACACAATCCAACCTAAACCAATAACAGGGCGAGCAAGAAGACAAAACAGAAGCAAACACCCAAACACAGGTAAATTGCAAATAAGCGAGCTCCAACAGAGTTTAATTTGGTGTTTGTTCTCTTCTCAACAGGGCAGTATGGTGGTGTAGTGATTAGCACATCTGCCTTACAGCAAGAAGGTCTTGGGTTTGATTCCCGGACCTGGGTGTTTCTGTGTATGTTCTCCCTGTTTCTCCCACCATCCAAAGACATGCGTAGTAGGCTAATTTGCGGTTACAAATTGCCCCTAGATGTGAATGTGAGTGTGAATGGTTGTGTGTGTTGTCCTGTTTAGGCTGCACCCCGCCTTCGCCCAGTGTCGTCTGACATAGGCACCAGCCCCTCCAGATTAAATAGTTTGGCAAATGAGTTAGAGAGAGAGAGAAAGTGAGTGAGCTATTCCCGGCAATAGGCACGAGTTGACCAATCAGATTCGACCATGCAAATTCTTAGTCAAAGCAATGTCAAGCAAGTCAAAGTGATTTTCAAATGAGTTGTTTACCCTAAGTTCCAATGCAAACCTTTTGTTATGTGACTTTGAACTCACGCTGTTGAATTTTAAGTGTAGAATTGTTCTAGTTATTACAAGATTGCTGAGAAGCCTTTTAATATTCAGATAATCAAACAATCACCACCTAATATCCTGACATTTCTTAAATTAAACCAGTTATAGCAAGACAAAGTGTGTGTGTGTGTGTGTGTGGGTGTGGGTGTGTGTGTGTGTGTGTGGTATCATGTATCCTAAAATGTCATTCTTTACAGTAGTTAGACATTCGATCCACACCCAGAGGGTCACCCAGGAAGAGATGGAATTGATTGTTGGATGTGTGAGCGACTGTTGTTGAGAAGTGTGTTGAAGTATCTGAACTGCTCGAGACAGGTCCATTTGGTCTGAAGTACTTGTTTTTCAGCACTACAGTATGACCACAAACATCACATTACTGTGTATATATTAATTTTGTAAAAAAGCAAATGCCACCCCTATACTGAACTCTGTTTATATAAAACACATACATTGTATATCCTGTTTCCAAGTCATTCCCCTGCTATAACGGCCTTTATAAAACTCTTTCAGGCTTTCTGCTAGATTCTGAAGCCTGGTTGTGGGGATGTGCCCTTTCAGCCACAAGAGCATTAGTGAGGACAGGCACTGACGACTTATCATTCCAGATCCCAAAGGTGTTCAGTGGGGTTGAGGTCAGGGCCCTGTGCAGGCCACTTTAGTTTTTCCACGCCAACATTGGCAACCATGTTTTTTTTTTATAAGCCTTGCATTGTGCATAGGGAATTCTCATGCTGAAACATGTTTGGGCTCCTTAGTTCAAGTGAATGAAAATCCTACTGCTACAGTATACAGACATTTCACACAGTTGTGTGCTTCTAACACTGTGGCAACTGTTTATGGAAAAAAACACATATGGGTGTCACAGTCAGGTGTCAACTTTGACCATACTGTTTAACAGTCAAGTTACAGATACTAGCTATCTTTTCTTTACTATTGATATTTAATAAGTACCTTACATTAATGGCATCAAGCTGACACCCTTATCCATAGTGACTCAAAACTGAAGGTTAAGGACCTTGCTAATGTGGTGGCTGGCGGATCACAATAATAATAAGTGAAAAGCCTTCAAATTTATTAGTATACCGATTATGCCACCTTGGGAATTTCACCCAAGGAATAATCTACCTTAATCCTGTAATTTATAAAAACACACAGGCTTGATTCCACTCAGGCAGGAGACGTGGTTCCAAAAATTTAAATAAATTTTATTTACACCGTCAGTAAAACAGGTACAATAAAAAGAGAAAAAAAAACAACAATCTTTCAAGGGAAGTGACAATAATTAATGCTGGGGGCCTGTTGTGGGACAAGGGCTGCGACAGGGATAAGGAGGCCCACCCAATTAAACACAACCTTCACTTAATAAACCCAGGTCCCCAAAAAGGCACTACACACACACAAAGAAAGAAAGAAAAAGGGGGACCCCGGCACCCAGCTCACCAGCCCCGCCACCACTGGCCCTCAGCAACTGAAAAAGGGAAAATAAAATACAAACAAAAACAGAAACAGTACAAGTAAATCAAAATAAACACAGTGTAATCCCACACACTAAAACACACAAAGTTATTCCAACTTGCGTCTGGCAAGGCGGCGTTATAGCCGTGAAAACTTGCGTATGACAAAACAGCATTACAGCCGCGGAAACTTGTGTATAACAAAGCAGCGTCACCGCCATGAAAACTTGCGTATGACAAAGCAGCATCATAGCCATGGACAAAGCAGCATTACAGCCGTGGACAAAGCTGCATTACAAAGCAGCGTCACCGCCGTGGAAACTTGCGTATAATAAAGCAGCATTACAAAATAGCATCACAAAAAGCAGCATTTCAAAGCAGCATTTCAAAGCAGCATTACAAAAAGCATTACAAAAAGCAACATTACAAAAAGCAGCAGCGGTCCAAGAAGGATGACTGGCGTCACCTCCTAGCAAAAGCTAATATTCACGGGAGGGTGAAGAGAGGGAACCCACGCCGCCATCCGCTACCTGCAACCACACTAGTGTTAGTACACAATTACATATGCTCAAGCGCAAAGTGGCGAGAACACTTACCATCCCAATCGGAAAGAGGGGAAAGATAACGCACATGCACGGGAGCCACAGGCACTCAAACAGCTGATCTGCCAATGAATGAAGCAGCGGGCAGCCATACCTGTCGGGAACAGACACCTCTAACCTGGAAGTGACGTCGCCAGTGAGCGCAAGAGGTGGAGACAGGTAGAGGACTGAGCCTTTTATACCCTGCCTCCCCTGATTGGCTACCTGTCGCGCTCACAGTAGCAGCAATATTTCTATACTGCTACACTAACAGTTTGGTGCAACTGGGAACTCGAACACTCAACCTTCTGATAAGCAACCCACTGGGCCTTACCTATCCACTTTATCAACTTAGATACTGAAACACCAGGGATATATATTTTGGTCATGGTGTTGGAGAAAAAAGAACCCCAGGCATATATCCTCTAGTCCATATCATAGACTTGGTGTGCTTTTTTCTAGGACATTCTGCACTGCCTAGATTACAAAATGGATCTTGGATAATATTACAAATTTCGCAATGTGTTAAATATGCTGTGTATTGATTTTGGAAGAAGCCTCTTTTCAGTATTAGACTCATTTTGGGATGCTTTTTTAAGCAGACACAGCAAATTTTACAAATGGAACAAATATATATATGAAAAACAGCAGTGGAAGTGGCACACTGACATTCCTGCAGAGAGAGAAGCCTCTTGTAAGGATGATTTATTTTGAACAATGAAAAGAATAGAGATGGAGAAGGAGGTGGTATATTTGTATTTTTCTTAAATAATATGGTAATACCTCTCCCACAGTCACAATCAAACATGTTTAAGACCATATGGAGCCTTGAACCTTTCCACAATTAGTATTGTTACAAGTTGTAACTGAAGTGGGATTAAAGAAATATTTCGGAAAATCGTTGTATTTAATTGAAGGGCTGAGAGCCACAAAAACTGAAAATGAGAAGGTCATATTTTGACAGATGTGGATGAGGTCTATGTGTGCCAGAATGCTCCCTTCACTCTTCCTTATGACCTTGAATCATATCATGAGCATTATCCCCTATATTGCAAAAACTTTCATGTAATTTTTTCTCAAAAACAGCTTTCTGCTGGTTACCACCACTCTGGTTTTCAGCCCTTCAGTTATAATATATTAGGGGCAATGGTTACAGCTCTGGGTTACTGATCAGAAGGTTGGGGGTTTGAGCCTCGGTACCATTAAGCTGCCATTGTTGGGCTCTCGAGAAAGGCCCTTAAGCCTCAGCTGTAAGTTACTCTGGATAACAGTGTCTGCCAAATGCCACAAATCACAATCAGATGGAAAGCAGCAGAAGTTGCAGCACGGTAGCATAGTGGTTACCATGTCTGCCTCACAGCAAGAAGGTCCTGGGTTCGAGTTCCTTGTGCAGTGAGGGTGTTTCTGTATGAAGTTCTCCCCGTGGTTGCGTGGATTTCCTCTAGGCACTCAGGTTTACATGCACATAAGGCTAATAGGCTATTCCAAATTGCTCCTCGGTGTGAGTGTGTTTACAATTTCTACATTCATTCATTTTCTGAACCAATTAACCCTAATTAGGGTCACAGGGAGGCAGGCGCCCATCTCAGCTGACTCAGAGCAAGGGCAGGGTACACCCTGGACAGCTCACCAGGCCATCGAAGGTGCAGAAACACGTTGATGGCAGCTCAATGGCCTACTCTTTTCGAAAGACAGCAATGGTTCTTTTACATGCCTCTCACCACAGACAGTGAGCGATATGGCAGGCCTTTGATATCCCAGTTAGCTGCACTGGGGGTTAGCAGTGACTACTCTGTGATAGTGGGGCTTGAACCACCGACCTTCGGATCAGTAAGGCAGCATCACTACCACCGGGCCACCACTGCCCACAATTTCTACATATATTGGAAAATAATAATCTTCCTTTCCATTACTGTGGAACCTGAAACTTTGCTTCAGTACACCAAATATTTACCAGAATACTCAATATTTCAGTGATTCAGTGATTGGTTAAAGAGGGCATTAGAAGTAACCCAGAGACCAGGTGTAACTCTGAAGCAGCTAGGTCTGATAGAAGAAGCTGTTCCAAGGTGGGGCAAGGTGGTGACAGCATCATGTAGTGGGGATGCATTTCATCAGGACTGGGATCAGGATTAGAATTTGGTCAGGACTGAATTGATTGGGGCAAATTAGATGCAGTTCAATAAAAAAGGAACCTGTTGCAGCCTCTTTGAGATTTGAGACTATGATGGACGTTCTCCTTCCAACAGCCATTGACCCTAAGTATGCTGCCAGGGCTACATGAAGTGGTTCAAAGCAAGAACATGAATCTGTTAGATTGGCATTATTAAGGCCCAGCCCTCAGTCCAGTTGAGAATTTGTGGCAAACTGCTGTTCACCAAGCTATTTTGAGCATAAAAGGCATACCCCAAAAGACTTACAGCGGTAAGCAGCCAAACGTGGTTGTACCATGAGTTCCGAGGTGAACACTCATGTGGAAACAAATGTTTTTTTTTTCTTGCTGTTGTTGTTTAATTAAACTATACACAGTATCACACTATTAGGGGCGGCATGCAGGTGTAGTGGTTAGTGCTTCCGCCTCATAGCAAGAAAGTTCTGGGTTTGAGCCCCGTGCCCGGCAAGGGTGTTTCTGTGTGCCTTAACATGGGTTTTTTCTGGGCACTCCGGTTTCCTCCCGCAATCTAAAGACATCCACATTGGGCTAATTTTTCATTCTTAATTGCTACTAGGTGTGAATGTGAGTGTGAATGGTTGTGTGTGTTTTGGCCCTGCGCTTGTCTGATGAGCTGTTCAGGGTGTACCCCTCCTTCTCATGGAGTCGGCTGGGATGGCTTCCAGCCTCCCCGTGACCCTAATAAAGGATAAAGCAGTTTGGATAATGGAATTGAAACTGAAATGAAATCACAGTCATGTTTTTTTTGTTATTCAAATGTCAACATTATGCATAAATCAAATGAAAAATATGTCAATTAAGTCTGTATCAAGGTTTCTCTAGTAGAGCTGTTCAGTGGGGGTGAATGCTTATGTAAGGCTATGAAACAAGCATTTTCATCAGACTCAGTAAGCACACCGATGCTCCATGTGGTGATACGAGCAACCAAGTGTAATTTGGAACAATCACAGATGGTGGGATGTCTCAGAACAAGAGGTGGTGTTTAGGAACTCTGTTTGGAAGCTTTCACACGATCACACACCATGGCGTACTCACTGAAATGACGTTCCAAAGACGCCCTTGTGCATAGCAGCTTAAAAAACTTTTTCCATTTGAAGTATGCGACGAGCTTCAGACCCTTAGCATAGGTATAATATTCGGTGTAAGTGCTTTGTTCATACTCTTTGTATTCTTTGAACCTGGTTGCACCTGATTTCATGATTTTTGTACCTGTTTTTTGTAGATAAGACCTTAAATTCATCCTCCATCATTTTAATTTCTCTTGCCCTTTTCTATGGTAGAAAAAAGCAAGCCACTACAGGTTACAGGACGCTTGCTCACTGCAGGGGTTTATTTATGATGTGAACAGAAGGAGAATCTGATAGTCTGTGTGTGAGGATGAGGTAGCAGTTAAGCGTTATGTGTGTGTTACAAATTGAGTGAATTTATCCCCTGAGTTGAAATCTGGTCAAGCAAAATAATACAAAATACCGAGATGTACATACATATATCTAGATTGATAGAACTCTATTGAAAACAGGACAGAATCAGCCTTTAGAGTGAACACTTCATTACAAAGGAACATGGCTTGCAAATGCTGCGTTGACTTGAGGCTGTAGTGAAGAGATGGTCTGTGCAAGGTCAGGCTCTGCAATACAGGGGAGAAACTGAAGCAGCACCAGCAAGAAAGCAGAAATCTCGAAGAATACCCGAGGATGAACTTCTTCCTTTTTCCCTCACTTCATTTCGTTTTCCTTCATCTCTAGCATTCTTTTTTTGTTATTGTACTTCTTCTTTTTCTGTTACTTGTGTGCATATATGTGGGGGTGTAAGCAGGTGGCTCAATAGGGACATGCACCGCTAAATAATTAATCAGCATCAATAGACTGGTTCACAGAGGGACAGACCCAGGGGTCCATTGTTAACCAGATCAGTGATGTGTAGAGAATGTAAAGGAATTACACCCCCCCCACACACACACACACGGTAATCGCATGTACATGCTTAGACTTCATGATTGTGACATGTGCTCCAGTCAGCAACTCCATTTCAAAAGTTAATACATCAGTATTATGTAGGGTTGGGCCCTGAGTCAGTTAACATGTAAATAGACTTTCGTGGAGGATCAATATTAAAAACACCTCTACGTGGTTCATGCCTGTGTGGTTGCCCATGCTCAAGTGTACAGATGTTGGTGAAGGGCTTTTCAGTAGTACCTCGACTACTGCCTTCCAACACAAGCACTTAGCTTTAAGCAAAATAAATAATTAAAAAAAAATTGCAAAATGAAAAGCAGTAAAGCTTAGCGGTTGGGATGTCCCAGGGTGGTAAAAAAAACAAACAAACAAATAAAAAAAAAAAAAAAACAATCAGAATTTTTTCCTCTTTGGCTTTCCATCTACCTGTAATGGGACATCATGACAGATGGACACGGAGTCCCCTAAGTGGTCTGTCCATTACATGGAACATCCCACAATAAATAAGATAACAAATATAGAACTCTCAGATGCAATTTAACATAAGTAAAGAGGGAGACAGCTAATATGATGATATCTAATAGATATATTTTGTAGTGCCAGTGTAGACCCTGGGTGGGACAACGTGATAGTGGTTAGCAAGTCTGCATTACAGCAAGAAGGTCCTGGGTTCGCGTCCCAGACTCAGGTGTTTCTGTGTCTCCGGTTTTTTTCCACAGTCCAAAAAATGCGCTCATTAGGCTGATTGGCTGTTTCAGATTGCCCCTAAGTGTGAGTGTGAATGGTCGTGTGTTTGCTGGCTCTTCAGTGGTCTGGCGAGCTGTTCAGTATGTATCCATCCTTGCCCAGTGTTGGCTGAGATTGGTCCCAGCCTCCTCAAGACTATAGTAGTGAGGATTAAGTGGTTCGGCAAATGAGTGAGTGAATATTTATATATTCTCATGGCCTCATAATGCCATATAGCCCCATTTAACAATACAGATTCATTCATCGGGTCCATGTCTGTGTTCCCCAGGGCCTATGGTCCCTAGTAGTATGCTCTCCTGTACCCATGTTCCCCAGGAACTCTGACCCTAACCCTAACCGTAATATTCCATAAATTGTTACTTTGAAAGGGTGGAATGCTCCCTCCGGGTCTGGAATGAGGTCTTGCCCCAAGTGGAGGAGTTCAAGTATCTCGGGGTCTTG
>JAQMYF010000012.1:44492157-44504691 GCA_030014195.1 Neosilurus mollespiculum | reverse complement strand
AAAAGAAGTCCAGTTGCCTCGACTCAAGCTTTTTAGGATTACCATGACCTGGATGATTGAGAATCTACACCAACGTGCTACTTAGTGTTGTTCTGTCTCATTGACCCTGCCACTTTTCAGACTTTATTATATAAATGTAAAATATATTCCAGAATTCCCAGCAGGTCTTATCTTCATCTCAATTAATAACAAAGTGGATAAGATTTATGGAAATAGTCACGAAGAGTCCTTGCTGCGGATGTTGCTGATGACAGCACAGGTGGCAGTACAGATGGAGGGAATGTGACCACGAATAAAAATCACCTTACTGTTTTATATGCACAAAGGCCAGTTATATTTTCCTAACACTTTTATTTCACCTTGGTACTCTCGGGGCATAAAGGCTGTGTATTATAAATATGATTGGAGACCTTGAGCAGAACAAATAAAAGTTTATGTTGGGAAAAAAGAAGCATCTTAGTGAGTTCTACTTGTGGGAAAAAAGTTAAGAGGTGACGTTAGGAGGGAGGCACAGTGGCATAGTGGTTAGCATGTCTGCCTCTCAGCAAGAAGGTCCTGGGTTCGAGTACTGGGCTTGGGCCTTTCTGTTTGGAGTTTGCATGTTCTCTGTGTGCTTGCGTGGGTTTCCTTTGGGTACTTTGGTTTCCTCCAAAAGTCCAAAGACATGCACATTAGGCTGAGGTAAGGGTAAGTCTGTTGGTCTTTTGTACCCGAGCCTAATGGCTCATCAGGCAGGTGCTTATCACGGGTTTCCTTAGCGTGAAGCGACTAGGCGTTCAACTTCTCCTGGATGGGACGCTAGTCCATCGCAGGTTCCCTTCCCAATAATTTTTACTGGTGCCCATTTATACTGCTGGGTAGACAGGGGCACACTTGTGGTTAAGAACTTGACTAGGGGTCTTAGCACAGTGGGGGTCTAACGGGGATCTCCTGATCATGAGTCAAGCACCCTAACCACTATGCCACTGGCCCCAAATTAGGCTGAGTGGCTGTTCCAAATTGTCCTCAAGTGTGAACGAGAGTGTGAATGGTTGTGTGCATGATTTGGCATTGCGATGGTCTGGTGTTCAAGGTGTACCCAAATTTCGCCCAGTGTTGGCTGAGATAGGCTCCAAGTAGGATTAAGTGGATTGGCAAATGAGTGAGTGAGTGAGTGAGTGTGGCATTTGAGCCTGAAAAGAACATAAGATACGTTAGTATACTAACTATGGGGACATTTTGCTATAGACACACACTGTATATCACACACTGTTGGATGGAACATATTCAGTCTCACATGCTGTTGATTGAGCCCTGGTATATTCCACAGCTGAAAGCTGTCTTCCACTTTCTGCCCAAATCCTTTAGGGAAGCCGATTTGTCTTTGAGCACAGTGCTGTGTGGTAGTGGAAATGCGCTATCTGATTGATATATAACCCAATCTCTCTTTCGCTCCCCCTCCCTCCCTCTCTCTCTGTGCAGGCCTGAGGAGGGGAAAATGACAGCTTTTATCCCGGCGCTGCTTCTTCTCACCGGCATCTCTGTGACGTTGACTCTGAAGGTGGTGTCGAAGAGAGGCTCAGGTAGGCCCCGCTTCAGTCCTCCTCCGTGCCAGTGTTAATCACCTCCTGCTTTGCCACAGTAATGGAGAAGCGTTTCATTTACAGTGATCAAAGCTCTGGCATTAATGCAGACGTACTGGCCATAATTAAAGCTTTAAATGTAAATTCAGTGGTGTTCTGATGTGTGTATGAGAAAGATTGAAAGAGAGAGTGTGTGTGTGTGTGTGTGTGTGTGTGTGTGTGTGTGTGTGTGTGAGAACATACATATATTAATGACTTAATGTTGAAGTTTAGCCATGTGGGAACTTTTGTGGCCTCCTTTAAGTTTTCAAGTTTTCTATATTCAGTGTGTGCATGAATGCTATGTATGAACCGTATGCGGTCTTGACTTGTTATATTTTTATAAATATCTTCTTCTTGTCTGAAGACAAGGACAGGGAGGACATGTGAGTGGAGGTGAGACACTGTCCTCCTTTCTATAGCATTTGGATTAAAGATATTACGTCATTATAATGTCAGTTAAAAACAGAAAATATGGTTTCATTCTGTTCATGAGATCCTTACACTACAGTCCTGGTTTACTAACATGCTCTATAGCAGTTCTCAAATAAGGAGTAATTTCTATATGCAACTGGAGAAAATACACGTGAAGTTCGTGGGTGTAATTTACAATGAAAATTGTCTGAATCATGCCATGGGCAAAATATACTTAATATTTTATATAAAAATATCACCGGATTAAAGCAATAAAAACACTGCATCAAGTTCCTGCGGACTTTTGTCTGGTTATTTATTTATTTATTTTCATTTAAACAAAATTACAAACTTTAAATGTTTAGGAAAACGGAAAAAAAAAAAAAAAAAAAAATCCTTTCAATAATTTTTTTTTTTTCCTCCCCTGAATTTTGTCGTATCCAATTCCCACCCATTAAGTATACCTCCCTATCACACGAACATCACCAACCATGGAGGGGTGTAAGCATGCACATGCCCCCTCTGTGACATGTGATGCTGCCACCCGCCTCTTACATATTTGGATGGTGGCCCTACACACTCGGAGGGAAAGCTCTATCCGCCCCCTCTCACAGATGCCCATGATTGGCTGGTGATCACTGTGAGTGACAGGGAAGTGAACGTATGCCATCCGTTCCTCCCGTGAGAGCTCGGCCAGTCAGCTCCCATGGACTCCTGGTCACGGATGGCAGTGGCACCTGGATTCGAACCAGTGATCTCCAGGTTGACAGTCACGCACCTTGTTGATGCACCATTCGGGTGCCAAACATAATGAAACTTTCACATGATCGATAGCTACAGCAAATTTCAGAGGCTCCCAGGAAAGAAAAAGTAAAACTAAAGTATAATTTAGATTAAGGGCAATTGAACACATTAAAAAGTACAAATGCAGTCATGAGGCGGGTAATGATGTCATATAGGTAAGGTCAGTGGGTATGAAAAATAAATAGCCACCAGTATTTTATAACTATTGTAAATGCAGCAAATACTGTATTTAATTCAGATTAGGACCATGGCAGTATTTTGAGAAAGTGTCTGATTGTTTAAGATACTTCAGCATAATTTTATGATATTTCCCTATTATGTACACTTACTTTTTTGTATAGCTGTGTTTTTAAACAACAGTAACAGGCTTTGGCAAATTTATTTCATGTACTAATTTGTCGGCATTCTCAGAGTGGCTTTCAGGCTGCAGTAAATCTTACTGTACCAAAAAATTAACCAGTTTGCATAATTCCAGAAATTGCTTTTTTGCAAAGGCAAATGTACAACACATGCTATTTTACTCTTTATGGGGGGGGGGGGCTGCAGTATTAGTGCCACTGGTCTTCATTAATGGCAAAATGGACACTATATCTAGATACGGCAAGCTTAACAGCCTTCCTACTAAAAGGATGCTGGACAGTTCTACTAATACTTCTTTGTTATGCTTCATTCAATCTATTATTACATGGTGACACAGTGGCATAGTGGTTACTACTCCCGCTTCACGGCAACAAGGTGCACAATGAGGACGTTGCATTGTGGAGTTGGCATGTACTCCCCCCTGTGCTTACATGGGTTTCCTCCGGATACTCCGCTTTCCTCCCACAATGCAGAGACATTAGGCTAATCGGCTGTTCCAAATTACTCCTAGGTGTGAGTGTCAGTGTGAATGGTTGTGTTTGGGATGTACCCCACCTTCGTCCAGAGTTGGCTGAAATAGGTGCAAGACTCCCCACGACCCTAGTAAGATTAACTGGTTTAGCAAGTGAATAAATTAATGAATGCTTTTACGTTACCAGACTGGCTCATTAGCTAATGAAGTGGTATGCATATTTGCTATAGATGTAGATTTATTTGCCTTCTTTTAGAGAAGTCTGTACGCCACCTATCATTTAAACCCAACATCTCCTTTGACTCATTCATTCTCAAAGCCACTTAATCCTGGTGCCTATCTCAGTCGACTCTGGGCGAAGGCGTGGTACACCCTGAACAGCTCGCCAGGCCATTGTAGGACCGACACACATACAACCATTCACGCTCACTCTCACAGCTAGGGGCAATCTAGAATCACCACTTTGCCAACTGTGCATGTTTTTGGACTGTGAGAGGAAACTGGAGTACCCGGAGGAAACCCATGCAAGCACGGGGGAGAACATGCAAACTCCACACACAAATGCCCCTGGCCCTTGAATTGAACCCAGGACCGTCTTGCTGTGAGGCGGACATGCTAACCCCTGCGCCACCGTACCGCCCTCCCCTTTGACTTTTTTTTTTTTTTTTTCATACTTCAGGTAACAAACAAAACCCAGAAAGTAGAAATCATGTCCAGGATAGCTTAACCAAACGCAGGATACTGTCGAAAGGTCACAATAGTATATATACGAACAGGCAATTTTACACTGAACTGAACTCGGAGAACAATACATAAAAAAAAAAGTTGTGGACAAACAGGCTAATAGGGCATGAGAAGAAGAATGAAACCACAAAACAGAAAAGGTCAGTACGCAGATAAACATTCCAGAATCCAAAGTAGAAAAGAATGAATAAGATCTCGAAACTCATTCCGACAGCAAAAGACTTAACGAACAACAAAGACAGATACGCTAATTAGCATATCTGATACATCGTCATCATAACGGTGCATATTTATAAAGGTTTCAAAAGGTAACAATTTCTGTCCTCTGTAGCATCTGTGATTGTGATTAAGCATCTGTGATTCGGATTTAGTTATGCATATAAAGAGAATCCTTTGTGCCGTTTGCCTGCACATCTCAACAAAGTGTCCTCTGTGTGTGGAGGACAGTCACAGATGGAGCATTAGCTTTTGATGTAAAATGCATTTTAGTCACGTGAACAAGCAAACTGTGTGACACATCTCTCAGTATCTTCCTGCACCTCATTATCTAGAGTATGTGGTGGCCTTGGCACTCATTTAATGCTCCTTTTCCCGCACACACACACACACACACACACACACACACACACACACACACACACACACACACACACAGAGAGCAGAGTAACACCTCTAACAGATGGCTGGCTCTGCTCTCTTCCAGACCTCTGCTCTGCTTCAAACTTCTGTAACTGTCTTTGTCTGTGTGTGTGTTTGTGTGTGTATGCACTTTTGTGTTCCACAATGACACACTCCCTTACACACACACAGAACATCACGTACTACTCTGTCAGGTCTTCAAAAGCTTTGTTGTGACGATTGGACAAGGTCATGCTCTGATTGGTACTTTTTGTGACAAGGGGATGGAAAGTCACGCTCTGATTGGCTCTTTCATGGACAAGTTGTCCTGTACTGAATGGACATCTCTATTTAGAGTATAGGTGTCATTTAACAAACGGGAGGCTGGGGACATCTTACTACAACATTTTTGTATGCCTGTTTTTGTCCATAAAGGTTAATTAATAATACTTTTTTTTTTTCTCATTTTGTCCCTGGCTGGTATAATAGCTTGCAGTAGAAACTAATCCTATGATCAGTTTAGCCTTGCTTGAGTTGTTAGTTACTCAGGGGTGTGTCTGGAATAAAATGTGTCTCAGATGAAAAATTCTAATATCTGCCGAGGGGTTCGTGGTCTTCTGTTAAAATTCAGCTTTCTTCTTATGCGCTGAATATTTTCATGTTTACAAACTTTTGCTTGACTGCAAGTTGCCATTCTTGTCAATTAGAGTGACCCAGGAAGACCAGCACTTTTCCATTCAGCCATAGATCATAGCCATAGCACTTCATACTACTCATCCTGCTCTCCACTGGGGTGAGACTTATTCAGATTAACCACTATTGTAAACATGGTTTACAACAAATATCTGGTAAAGGTGAATGGTGCACTCCAATGCAAGTGGGGGCTCAATAGTTAAGTTTTTGGTTTTCCTGATTAGAAGGTTGGGTTCAAGCCTCTGCATTGATAATCTACCTATTTTGTGCCCTTGAACAAGGTCATTAACCCTCTCTTCTCCAGGGGTGCTATATAATTGCTGACCCAGTGCTCTGACATTGACTTCATACCAAACCAAAATCAAAAACTTCATTGTGCTGTAATGTACACTGCCTGGCAGAAAAAAAAGTCGTGCACTGTCATATTTTGTGGACCACCTTTATCCTTGATTGCAGCACATAATCTCCATGGCGTTGTTGCTTCAGTTGGTCAGGTCAAGGCTCAGCAACATTAGGTGGAAATAAAATGGTCAGCTGATGACTTGAGTGTACTGAATGAACAGAATATCCCATCAAATGACTTTTTCTTCCCTGGTGGCACAGATATAAAATTAGAGCTCAAATAGTGAAAGAGTCGTTTAGGGGGCACGGGGAATCATTTTTTTACACACCAACTGGCACCACAGAGTCCTGACCCTAACCCTATAGATGGGTTTCCGCTCAAGCGCATTACCCATGATCCCTCACAGCTGCCTCCATCTTGTGTGTCATATAAACAAAGCGATATCATATTACAGTGACCTTCTGATCATTTTCCCACTCCACTGCGTCAATGATGACCTCAACTCCAAACCAGATGAATTAAAGTTCGAAAGTACCCTATGTAAACACGTTGCATGCCATCTGTAAGGCTGAGTATCTGCAGAAGTTGAAGGAAATCAACAACAAAGATCCTTATGAAATAAAAAGTGATGATTGGTCCACAGACGTTAATGGCCACCCAAATATCGCCTACCCTGACATAGACTATTACCTGGTGAACAGTGTAAGTGCCTGTACTTTAGATGAGCACAAGGGCTACAAATCTTGGAAAGCTTACAATTATTGTGTGTGGATGGGTGCAGGAGATTAGGCAGGCCACACTGCAGGAGAAATCTGTGCTGATCGCTAAAGTTCGCCATTCCCAGAGGTCGACAGACCCCTGTCTCGTTCCTTGAGTCATCTCTGAAAAGAATGGGAGAGTGTTGTCCGGACATTGCACATGTATGGCTGGCATTGAAGAAATTTGCTGTCATCTGGCTGCACTTCTCTTTGCTGTTGAAGCTAACATGAAGATGAGGGACAGCACAACAGTGACAAAAAATTGATCATACCGGCTTCTTCCCTCTGCTGTCAAAAAGGTATGTTTATATATAGGCCTACGTAACTGAAGACAACTTGTGATTATCTACACAGAGAAATTGTACCTTAATTCTATTAGTACCTGTTTTTATTTTTGTTTTTTTTATATGTCTACAGTCTTGTCAATGGCACACATGTCAAAGTGAAACATTCTGAGATACAGTATGATTTTTGTGATCTAAGTATAGTAACTTGTAAAACACTCAAATCTTGTTTGCAGAATATTATTACCTGTGATAAAGTGATCGGAACAGACTTTGTAATACGCTATCACTTCGTTCTGTCATTGTTGTCTGCCCTCGCGCAGAGCCGGCTGAGATGGGCACCAGTCTCCGGCGACCCTAATTAGGATTAAGCGGTTCAGAAAATGAATGAATGAAACTGTGCCTATGTATGTTTATGCAATAATGCCCATTAACAAATGAGCTTACCTGTCCATAGACAATAGAGGCCCTCCCCAAGGCAGACAAACAGTAGGTCAGTAAGCTGCCAGCTGGCCATCATTTCCACATAGCAGTTTAAAGGCCTCACTGGACATAGGACTGACCCGGGCATTTGCAAAAGCAGACAGGTTGTTAGATTTATTAATATACCACAATATCCTTGGCAGTAATACAGGACATGACATAATTGGACTCATGGTCTGTGTGTTGATGGAAAATGCATGCAGTTTACAGATTCATCTGTCTGCAATGATGGGCAACAAAAAAAGCAGCCCTAAGGCTACTTTTTATCTGCATCTTATGTGGATTCCACTCACAGCTGCTTAGAATTAAGTCCAGATTTCACTGGGAAGCCATTGTTTAGCTTAGAGATCAGAGATATTCCACGGCCTTTAGAGAACAGGACCATTGCCTCAAGGTGCACATACCCAGTTTCCTGGAGCTGCAAACAAGAGCATCCAAGTCCTTTTGTTCTTTTGTGTTCTTGCTCCTGTAGCAATGCAGCAAATGGAAGCTTATTGTTTTTGTTTCCTAGGGGGGCTTCCTTTGCAGCCATGTCTGTCATTCACTCCACTCCCTGCTGTGAACACAGAGTCAGTTGGAGGCTAATAAATTGTCAGCATTATTGACGTAGTCTGCAAGCTTCATGCTTTGCTATTAGTATTAGGCTGTGGTTAGGGATAAAGCTCTGTAAATGCTTGTTTGAGATTTTCCAGTCCCAAACAATCTTGGCATTGATCACTGTCCATCATCCAACACCATCGGGAACAGAAAGATCAAAAAGCTCACTATCCTGCCTTAAAAACAGAAGAGTGAAATACCTTAACAATTTATATTGCGTTATGAATTCAAAATATAATTAAATTGTTTACTTTGTGTCCACGATGGCCTCTCTGCTACATACCATCTGAAGTAGGGGGCCATGTATCTGTTTCAGTGACAAGGTCACCTGTGGATGAGAATAGTATTACATCAATCACTTGAATTGTTGTCACACAAGTTGTCAGAGTGCATATTGGTGATGGTGCAGCTTTAACAAAAACACAATTAGCAAGAAACAACATATACTTTACATACCATCTTGTTAAGTACTTACAAGACAGGAATGGGAAAGAGTGTAGCAGGAAGTTTTCCAGGCTAAGGATAGGGTCATGAGTTGATAACATGGCTCTTGATCACCATTCTTGTTCGCACTTCTTGAAAGAAGGTGTGGATTAAACTGCTCTGTCTTTAACTCCACTAAAAAAAAAAAACATTTATTTGTTGAACTCCTTAATTCTACCAGAGTTGTGGAGAGACTGAAGCCCTTCTTAGCCAACTTTGTGCAAAGGCGGGGTATACCCTGAACAGTTCGCAAGTCCATCACAAGGATAACAAACACACAACTTTTCACATTTACATCTAGGGGTGATTATGGACCAGCCAGTTAACCTAATGTGTTTGTTTTTGGACTCTGGGAGGAAACCAATACCCAGAATGAGCCCAGAACTTGAAGCCAGGGCCTTCTTGCTGTGAGGCGGACATGCAACTAATACGCCACCATGCCGCTGCCACATTATATTCATCTTCATCTCCTTCCACTTGCTCCAGGGTTGGGTCGCTTGAACTCCACCACTCAAAACCTCATTCCAGATCCGGAGGGTGCATTCCACCCTTTTATCGGCTAAGAACCATGGCCATGGTGAAGGTCCAGACTAAATGCGGTTCAGAAGACCCATATGAGCGAATCAAGTGCAAGGACTCAGTTTCCCTTGCCCGCCTACAGGTTACCAGGGTCACCCCCCCGGAACCAGGCCTGGGAAAGGGGCTCGAAGGCAAGCGCCTGATGGTCGGGCTTCTGCCCATGGAGCCCGGCCAGGCACAGCCTGAAGAGGAGACATGGGTCCGCCCTCTCATGGACTCACCACCTGTAGGAGGGGCTATAGGGTTCAGGTGCAGTGTGAGCTGGGTGGCAGCCGAAGGCGTGGGTTCTGCCGGACCGATCCTTGGCTACTGACTCTAGCTTCTGGGACATGGAATGTCACCTCTCTGGTGGGAAAGGAGCATGAGCTGGTGCGCGAGGTTGAGAGATACCAACTAGTCATGGTCGGGCTCACCTCAACACATAGCTTGGGCTCTGGAACCACCCATCTCGAGAGGGTCTGGGCAACATATTCTTACAAAACCAAAATGAATATAAAAGTTACCATATGTTATTTTCTGCATAAGGCACATTCATTGACCAGGCATTTTTATTTTTTCATAATTTTTGGAATAAAACTAAAACAACAACAAAAAAGCATGTCAAGCTTTTTCTACAGTCCCAATTTCTTAAATTTCCTACAATATTCACCTGCCTGTCAGGTCTGGAATATTCCTGTCTGTATTCAACACATCCATATGAAAAAAAATCATTATATAACTACATTTCATTCTAAATCCTTATGTCGTGTTATAAGTAGCTTTATTTGGGTCAATCACTGGTGTTGGATTAATGCTAATTTTCACTAGCGGTGCTAAGGGCTTTTTAATACGCTGAGCTAATAGGCTCTCTTTTAAGTAAAGTAAAAAAATACTTTTAAGGAAAAAACTTTTAAAGAAAGAAACAAGAATTGAGTTGAGAGAGCACATATTTAAACAAGATAAGTATAAGAGTATGACATGAAGAAACGCAGGGCAAGTAGTCATTGTACATTTGATGGCCTTACAGCTGAATGTTTTCTGATAGATGTGCTAGCATACATTAGCATAGTGAATAAGTGCTAGTGGATGTGAGTGTCATGAAGGAAATGACAGTAACTGCAATGAAATGTTAGCTGACACTACTCTCTCTCTCTCTCTCTCTCTCTCTCTCTCTCTCTCTCTCTCTTTCTCTCTCTATACACTCCCCCGACACACACACACATACGGTCGGTCAATCCCATGTTATTAACCACACTATAGCCTGCATTTTTCAATCTCTTCCTCCCTGTCACCCATTTTCCGAAATGCTAATGATGGATTAGCTGTTGCTCTGGCCTTGGGATTTTCTTTCTTACCACACTTACTCCCTTTCTTTTTGTTTCCTATCCCTCTGGCCCTTGGTCCCTCTCTCTTTCCTCTGGGAATCAAAAGAACCCGAACACAACCCATAAGAGGACAATCCCCTTTCTTTGAGAGTTGCATTTCTTTCTATTTTTCCCTTCACAAGTGAAAAAAGAACACTTGCTTCTCACTGGTCATGTGAGTCACCTGCTCGCTTAGCATACCTCCTCCGATTCCGTTGCCATGGAGGCATGAGGCGGAGGTGAGTGCCTAGGAGGTATGGGAAAAGATTTGGGACAAACAGCAGCGGTATTGTCCGACCTAAACATGTTTCTCTGAGGTCACTGGAGACTCAGAGACATCGAGTCGAGGTTATGGAAAGGTCATAGAGAGGGAGGAGAGCCCAGTAATGCTGCAGTAAGGGTAACCATGGAGATGTTCTCAGCCTCCGTCATATATTCCTATTGAAACAAAGTGGAAGTACGTTAATGCATTCAAATGGAGATTTTTGTGATTCAAGTCCAAGTGAAAACTGATTGTGTGAAACACACATCTGTATGTTTTAATGGATCAGCTGCTCGTGGGACTTTGGGACCATTCTTGTGCTTTAGCTCAGATATATTGAGAGACATCATGGACTTACATAAACATAGCAGTCGGGAAATGCATATAAGCTTGAAAGAGAGAGAGAGAGAGAGAGAGAGAGAGAGAGAGAGAGAGAGCTCCCTGTCGCTGTGATCCCCACCCCCTTCTCTGTCTCTCTCTATGGAGAGCAGTAAAAAATGAAAATGCACTGCAGTCTTTATGGGTCTGGGTGATTGGATTTGCATGGCGCTGAGCCAGTCTGGAAACACGCGCGTGCACACACATACACACACACACACACACACACACACACACACAAATTTTACACACACTGAAAGGGAATCAGTAACTCAAAATCAACATGGCAGTTTTATTGGGGTGCATTTTGAGTGTCTAAACCATACAACCGTTTTCACAAGCACCTCTCTCCCTTTCTCCCGCTCTCTCTCTCTCTCTCTCTCTCTCTCTCACGGTCGGACACAAATAGATTAAAAAAAGAAGGAAAGGAAAATGAGAAAACAGTCATGACGTTGCTGCTTCAAACAACTCTGTTCAAGGAAATCGAGGACTCAATTAAGCATATTAATTCATAGTGGAAAACTCGTCCAGACAGGATAATCTGCCTCGTCTCCCGAGAAGACATCGCAGAGCTGAGGAATTTGAAAATAAAGCAAAATGTAGTGTCTTTGCAAAGTTTATGAAGCTATCATGCTGCATTGTCTTAACTTTTTTGCCCACAGCTGAGTCTCGGCTCCATAAAAACGCTCTTCCCTTTTCTCTCTCTTTATTTTTTGAAGGCTGTGACATTTAATTATGTGCAGTTCTGACTGAGTGAGTGACTTTTCCATATCAATAAAACAGGCTGTATTTCCTGACATTTCATATCGGCCAACACACACATATGCACACACACCAGACACCCAGCCCCTCTCTCTCCTACACACATCAGCACTGAGTGAACACCTTTCCTAATGCATATACTCCCACGCCTACATGTCCTGACCCTGAAGAACTGCACTGTCTGAGTGCTATAATCTTGCATTATTGGTGCACAGCCTCATACCTGCTTTATTTAAAAATTAAGGAGCAAATATTTAACTTTTGCCGAAATGAAATAGTCCAGCACTAATATAACTTCCTGACTGACCTGTTTATTATTATTATTATTATTATTATTATTATTATTATTATTATTATTTATTCATTCATTCATTCATTCATTCATTTTCTGAACCGCTTTATCCTAATTAGGGTTGTGGGGATGCTGGCGCCCATCTCAGCCAACACTGAGTGAGGGTCATTGCAGGCCAGAAACAAGTCAGCAAAGGTTCTTTTACATGCTTCTCACCACAGACAGTGAGAGACATGGCTGGCCTTTGATAACCCAGTTAGCTGC
>JAQMYF010000012.1:44456914-44471658 GCA_030014195.1 Neosilurus mollespiculum | reverse complement strand
CACACACACACACACACACACACACACACACACACACACACACACACACACACACACACACACACACACACAAAATCCAAAAGCCATTGCTTTTTAACACTGCAATGAAACTGGATTTTTAACCTCTATGAGTCTGCTGGTAGAAATGCATGCATACGCGCACACACACACACACACACACACACACACACACTGGCTTTGCTGCCTTCGTGAAGAGATTCCACTGATATGCTGATTACTGTAGCTAATTAATGTGAAGCTACACGCAAACCAAAACCTGAACGGCAACACCCAAAAGATATCAAAATAGATCAATAAAAGAAAGATTTGTGAATACAAGCTTTTGGTGAGAACCCAGTGAATGTGCTGATACTATTCTCTTATCATACAGACCTATTTATTACTCATAAATGGCTAAAGACATGACATTGATTCCCCAATACACACAGCTTGTACAGCTATTTCCAGATCTACTGAATGCACGCACACACACACACACACACACACACACACACACACAATCATATGCAGCCTGTAAGGCATGGCTTGGCCCAGGCTGTTCTCCTCTGTGGTGAACACACACACAATCCTCTGTTCACAAAGATGCGCAGTGAGGAACAAATCAACTAATCCCTCTTTATTCAGTTTTTGTACAAAAACAAACAAAGGGATTAAAATGTGTAAATGCTTCATTAGTAGCAAGTTATTTAGTCCAACAAGCCGCAGTGGAGCCCCAACCAAGCTCAACCGGCCTTCGCTCCATATGAGACACAGCTTTGTCATATTTCACAGCCAAATGAGGTCCTGTCCTGTAATCTACCTGTAATCTAGTGTAAGAGGGAGCATTGCATAGCACATAACCACCAACTACATTTTTAGACTAGATTACATCCGGATATTGAAAGATTTAACCTCTAAAACAACAAAACAGAACAAAACAAAAAACACTGTTTTAAATATACTTGAAACAGATAAAAGGTGGCACAGTGGTGTAGTGGTTAGCACATCCGACTCACAGCAAGAAAGGTCCTGGGTCCAAGTACTGGGCTCGGGCGATTCTTTGTAGAGTTTTCCTGTACCTGTGCTTGCGTGGGTCTCCTACGAGTACTCCTTTTTTTCTCCCACAGAACAAAGACATGCACATTAAGCTAATCAGCTGTTCTATGTTGTCCCTACGTATGCCCTGCAATGGACTGGCGAGCTGTACACCCAGGGTATAGCCCAGAGTAGGCTAAGATAAGCTACCACCTCCCGGTGGCCCTAGTAAGATTAAGCGGTTCAGAAAAGTAATGAACAAACAGATACAGGTCCATGTAGGGGCATTGTGTTACACTCCTGAGTAGAACCCAGTAATCTTCAATTTCTCAGCTCTCAGCTCAGAATTGAATTCCGCTTCCCCTCGACCCTGGTAGGACAAAGTGGTTCAGCAAATTAATGAATGAAGTACTGTTTTTGTCTGACAATAAATGATTAGTGTATCGCCAAAGTTCGCCTAAAGTGAGCTGTTCCAAATTGCCTAAAGGTGTAAGTGTGAATGGCTGTGTGGGTGTGTGTGTGTGTGTGTGTGTTTGCCCCGCAGTGGTCTGGTGAACTGTTCAGGGTGTACCCTGCATTTGCAGGCACTAGCCTTCCCGCGACCCTAATAGGATACAGCATTTCGGCAAATGAGAGAGTGAGTGAATGAAACATATAAGTTACATGAAAAAAGTAGGCACACATTTCCATTTATTATACCTTCATGTCAAAAACAATTAGAAGCTGTTGCTCCTGCCATTTATTAGGGTGCCAGTGATTAGAACCTTGGACCCTGTCTTACCTAAACCTTTATTATTGAACAAAGAGAACACCAGACCAGACTGTATTGTTATCATACAGGGATCTAAAGAGCTTTCATTGGCCTTTAGAAAAAGGGTTGTGCATGCGTATGAGTCTGGCAAAGGATTTTACATTATTTGAAATGCGTTTGAAATGAGTGAGGAACTTTAGAATAATTTGCTCTGAATAGAATGGTTTGGAAGTCACATGCAAACAGGAGAAGAACCTCATATCAACTATGAAGCATTGTGGCGGAAATGTTATGGTTTGGGGTTGCTTTACTGCTTCAGGGACTGGGTGGTTTGAAGTCACTGACTTAACTCTAAATTCTGCATCGTAGCAAAGAGTGTTTGAAGGTAATGTAAGGCCATCTGTTCGAAAGTTAATGTTGAGCCAGAGGACCTTTCAACAGGACAATCATCCTAAGCACATGAGTAAATTCACCAAGGAATGACAGAGAATTGCAGCTGAAAGAAGAGTGGACAAAAATTCAGTAAGCCTACATCAGAGAATGGTGGACAATTCTGCAGAACACCTTCAAGTAATTTATTATTTTTTTTTTTTTGCTAAATTGGATATTGATGTTTTTGTTAAATAAATGACTAAAAAAATTCCAATTTTCCTTGTGGTTTTGTTCATGTATTTTTAGAGTAACAATAAACTTAAGAGGGGCCAGTGGTGTAGTGGTAACGGTGCTGGGCTCATGATCAAGAGGTCGTGGGTTCGTATCCCCATTAGAGCCCAACCATGCCTAAGATCTGGACGAGGTCTTAATTACAAGTCTGTTCTCTGTCCACCCACCAGTATAAATGTACAAGTAAAAAAAAAACTAGAAAGGTAACCTACAGTGGTCTACTGTTCTATCCAAGAGGATTAGAACTCCCTGTTGCTTCATACTACAGAAACCCAGGTAATGTCATTGTGGCTCTGATGAGCCACTAGGTTTGGGTGTAAACAGCCCAAACCTACTAACAACTTTTGTTTAGGTATATTTATCACTTTAATATTATAGTAAAGACGGCTGAATGTTTTCTTGTTCGAATATTTAAAAAAAAATCAAAAAATTTCCATGCATTCACATTTTTCACGAGTGCATGCTTAATATAAGAATGTTCAACATTTCTTAATATTTCAGAACTAACTTAACCTCAGATGAATTGCTTAGCAGGATGCCACCTATCAAATTTTGTGGCAACCCCTCTTCATGAAGAACCCTGTCTGAAGTAAACACTCAGACCAGAAGCTAGTTACAGTCCTCCAGTCCTGTGAAAGTCTGATTTTATGGATCAGTAAAATATAACAACCATTTCCTTGCCATAATGAAACAGGATGTGTGACCAGTGCACACTTGTATCAGTTTTGTACAAATTGCATTACTCGGTATTACTTGGGAGCAAATAGCTTCTTCACCTGATGTGAACTGCACCACAGTTTGATGACAGCAATACCATTGTTCACGCACTGCTTACAATAGGACCACTCATCTTGCTTGAGCTTGACAACTGCTTACTCACTTCACCCAAAAAAATAGAAGAAGAAAAAGAAGAAAGTATGAAAACGATGAAGCCTGAAATTAGGAATCTAGAGAAAAGAAGCAAGTAGAACTAATTACAGCGTATAACAAGACCAGGAAGCAATGACCAAATAAGGGAAGTGGAAAAGAGGTTCAAGAAGCTGTGTTTTGATGTATAAAGTTTTTATTTTTTGGCAACAAAAATGCATGCAGTCTATTTGGTAAACATGCGGACCATAAATGTTAGGAACCAGTGCATATTGCCCTGCAAGTTAGCCGTTAGCTTGCTGCACGGGAACAGAAACAAGCCAAATGCTACCTGTCAGGACTGCATGTGGAGCCTGGATGCATACGGTAGATAAGGATTTATTGTGCACTGGCAACACAAGAGGAAATGAAACCCAAACTGAAAAAGGGAAGCATAACATGAACAGAGTACAATCTAAGCAAAATGAGCATAAAGCAAAGAAAACACCAAAAACAGGGTATACACTGAAAACTGGGAAATTACAACACAAACAAGTGTAACCCTCTGCACAGTTTTCAGTGAAGTTTCTTTAATCTAACCTAATTACAGCTTTATGATCACACATGCCAATGCTGAACACTCTGGGAAACACACTTTGCCAGCAAACCAGAAGTTGGGTTGTGACAATACCAAAGACATGAATCACAGACATGACTGAAGATCCTTGTTTATACAGCACCTGTAGTGAATTAAATAAAGCCACCATTTTTAAAATGCCCATATAATAAACTACTTGCTTGGTCTGTACAGAGAAATCTCAGCCCTTTGGTCTTTTTGGTACTTTTGATGAAGACCTGAGGTTTCTCTGTACAGACCTCGCACTCGGTTAATAAGCAGTTTATGTACATGGAAAATAGGGTTTAAAATAAGGTTTGTCAAAATTTGTCAGTGAAACACATTAGTAATGTATTTAAATAATAATAACTTCAGGTATCGGTGACAAATAAAATTTAAATAAACATAAATAAATAAATAACAGTCATGTGAGCAGCATTGAAATCCTAAAATTTATATATAAATTGATCATACTCTTAAAATTAATTGTGTCCAAAATGACTGTTGATTTTCTAACCAGCTGTTTATTCTTTGTTCTGTTGATTGTGTGAATTTGAGAGATCCACAGCTACTTTGTTTTACAGCGTGGTAGCTGAATGGGATGTTTATTTCATAGGTAATGGATCTGTGCTGGCACAAGGGGACAGACACGGGCTAAATGGTGTAATCACAGTTGTAATGGGGATGTTGGTCACCATGTTTTTTTGTAGCTATATTTTGATCACAGAGGCAGCATTCTTCCTACGGCATTCACATGACACATAGTGTCGAAATCATTAACCAAACCTAAAAGCAATGTGAAAGCTATTCCTCCTCCACCAGAGCACTGGTTGACACATTGCTAATGGTGTTTTTAGTTATACTGGCATCTCTCCCGTCCCACAATATGGACAACCCTAGGAGTCAGAATTAGAGAGGACAAGACGTGTAGTTACTTGTGTCATTTTGCTGTCGCACACATTACATCTGGTGCATTGCTGTGGCTAAGCCTCCATGTCTCTGAGATTGCTTTGTGCCAGAGGTAAGGCTGTAAGAAGAAAACCTGGAGTTTATCCGGCTGATAAGAACTGTTAACGGTGGTAAGGAACAGCAGAGCAGCGTTACAGAGATGGAAAGAATATCATGTTTGCTGAGAAGTGTGTGTGTGTGTGTGTGTGTGTGTGTGTGTGTGTGCATGTGTGTGCGTGTGTGTGTTAAATCAGAAATCGTCATTGGTATGATAATATATCAGCACTTTGTAATGTTCTTTATGTTACTAGCGCGGCACAGTGGGTGGTGCAGGAACGCTTCAGAAGCTTATATATGACCCTTCTCTCCAGAGACTGCTGACCTTACTTAGCATTCACTTTACCAGACAGAGACAGTGAGAGAAAGAGAGAGAGCGAGAGAGAGAGAGAGAGAGAGAGAGAGAGAGAGGTGGGGGATGATGTTAGGATTGAAAGAGAATAGGGAATGGAAATCGGGGAAGCCAGAAGAGATAAAGCACATATGAGAGGAAGAAACGGTCTTTACACTGCATGCGAATGGGTGATTTGAAATGAGAAGGGAGACGTTAAAACGAGTGCAGTGTTCTCAGGGGGTAAGAGGGAGAGCTGCGTGAGCCAGGGACGAGAAAAACACTTCAACGCAGCTTGATTCCATTTTGTTTCTGTTACTTATTAGGCAGACAAAGCCCCGGGAGAGGGTGCACTCACAGTGCTAGCAGAGACACAGTGCACTCCTGATACGTGCACCTAAAAATGAGGGAATTAGGTACTCCTCTTACCTCAATAAACACTCAGATAGTGAAGAGGGTTTCACTTTCTCTGTCTCTTTCTCAGTGTAGCTCAGGGAGCTTTACTGGCATGAGCATATTGAGTTATGGTATTACCAGCACATTACTGAAGTGTTAGTATCAAAGGAGTTATTCGGAATATCAAAGAGGTTCCACTTAAAGACAAGAAAGAAATGCCTAGGCAGTCTGGCCTGTATGTGTGTGTGGGTGTGGTGGTGTGTGTGTGTGTGTGATACTTTAGTTTTTTTTTTTCTTGTCAGGTTTTTTTATAGTACCTTTGCAATTGTACAGCAATTCTAGTCTAGACAAACAGAACCATTTTTCTATAACGACAAATAAATATTTAAGTATGTTTTTTTTTTTCTTCCATTGCTGGTTTCCAAGGGTTAAATGCATGAGTTTCTCATCGTATAATGAAGTATGGCTCTGCAATGGTCTGGCGAGGTGTACCCTGCTTTTGTCCGGTTTTGGCTGAGATAGGCTTAGCCTCCCTGTGACCCTAGTAGGGTTGAACAGTTTGGCAAATGCGTGAGAGAGAGAGTCTGTGTGTGTGTGTGTGTGTGTGTGTGTGTGTGTGTGTGTGTGTGTGTGTGTGAGAGTATAATTGAATAACGTATCCCTTCACACACACACACACACACACACACACACACACACACACACACACTTCAGCATTACTGTCATTCTTGTTCTAAGACACGTGAAATCTGTGCGGTGGCTGAAAAATATCATCACACTGTGTTATTCCCTTAAGAGAAAGCAGGATTGCTTACAATTACTTTAGCAAGCACATTTATAATGTTGTAGAAAGTTACCACTCGAGTTCTGGATGTGTTAGCGTGCCATGCTAGTTTTAGCTAGTCAGCATTATACTGGACTAGTAGGTGCCAACACAAAGCAGATTTTTTTTCCCCCTTGAGGAATAAATCTCCTGTAGCTCTATTCACTCTCATTATATTTTCAATCCGTGCGAGTGGCGAGTTCTTTTCGATGATCACAGCAGAGGTGACGGAGTGCATGAGTATTGGGGCAAGTCAGTGCGTTTAATTAGATTTTGAGAACAGGGGTACATTTATGTTCAGGTATTGTTGGGGATGTCACAATCCTGCGGTGTGCTTCTGTTGAACCAAATGAAGGATATTCTATTGATTTTACACTTTTTTTGTAATAGAATGGTGGTAGTAGCATGTTAATAAGCATACACCTTAGATTGAGCTGCCACATATCAACATTACACATGTAAGGAATTGGTAATTGTGGCATATGAGACATAAAATCTAAGTAGAAGTCATGACACGAAACAACACCTTAGATTTTACAGAAATACACAGACTACTAGATCAAACAATGCATAGTACCAAAAACATTGGAAATAAATAATGTAGTGTGGGGGAAAACGCAAGCCATAGCATTAAAGTTTTAGTTATATGCTTAGCATCTCACTCTATTCATTTAAAACAGCATTTCATTTTATTGTACACAAGAAAAAAACCCTTAAATAGTACATACATAAGAATAAAATATGACGGTGCAGCGATTTGATTACAGTAGCCTTCAGCAAAAATTAATATACTGTATAAAAAACATAAGCAGTAATGCAGTGATGGTGTATCCTTAACTCATACATACACAGAGAGAGCAGAGTTTTATTAAAACAATTTTTAAAAGTAATACATTTACTCTCACTCACTCACTGATTCGCTGAATCGTTCAATCCTGTCAGTGTCACGGGGAGGCTGGAGCCTATCTTACCCAACACTGGGTAAAGTACCAACTGGGAACACCCTGAACAGCTCACCCGACCGTCACAAGGCAACACCCACAATCATTCACAGTCACACTCACACTTAAGGGCAATTTGGAACGGCCAATTAGCCTAATGTGCATGTCTTTGGACTCGAACCCAGGACAGTAATACAATTAGTAATATATATATTTTTCTACAAAAGACAAAAAATATAAATTACATGAAGTATCTTAGCATAAACTAGACTTCTTGTAGTGTCAAAGAGGGTCAGTGACAGGAATATTCATAAATTCCACCAGTTCTCTCTATATGCAGATTTGTTCCGGGTTAATTCTCTCTCCAATTTATTCCAAAAGTTTTTGTTCATTCACTGAGCAGTAGATCCCACCTTCGATGGGATACCACGTCTACTGAAGGGCACCACACACACACACACACACACACACACACACACACACACACACACACACACACACACACACACACCTAGAGGCAGTTTAGCATAGCTCACCCACCTGCATGTGTTTAGGTGGGTAGAAAACCAGAGAAGCCAGAAGAAGCCTACGCATACACGAGCAAAAACATGAGGAAGTCCCCTCCAGCACTGAATCAGTAACCCTGGAGCTGTAATGCTGCAGTCCTACAAGTATTAAGTAGAGCTCAAATCTTAAGATTGCGGTGGTCATTGCAAAACACTGACTTTGTGAGGGATTTTGTAGCACAAAGCATAGTGCAAGCAGAGCACCATACTTAAGAAAAGATAAAAAATTGGTATTGCAACAATCTGATTTTTTTTGTGTCACGAACATTGTGTCCATATGTCCACCCATACGTGTACACATGGGAACCCTGTGGTGATATTTCTCATACCGTGGTAATGGGAATGAATGCC
Source organism: Neosilurus mollespiculum (assembly GCA_030014195.1). Classification (NCBI taxonomy): domain Eukaryota; kingdom Metazoa; phylum Chordata; class Actinopteri; order Siluriformes; family Plotosidae; genus Neosilurus; species Neosilurus mollespiculum. The sequence continues at coordinate 44,463,334 of JAQMYF010000012.1, read as the reverse complement.
TGAATGATGGTATCTTCCCCTCCAAACTGATACTTGTTTCAAGCCATAAACTAAAATACACTTTTTAAATAAAATAAAATACACTTTTTAACAGCGTTAACAGAATTTTATGTGCCATATGCTGTAAGAATTTTTTAGCTGCTAAATAAACTATTACTACCACGCAATGCATTACTCATTTAAGTAGAACATGAATTTACATTGAAATCTTGTATCAGGAGAAAGAGAATCTTTATATTAGTGTACACAATGCTTATTTCATCTTTCAGTGAAACAAAAAATTCACGATGTTATCAATCTTCACAAGGAGCAGCGGCCAAAACCAGCCCTGAAGCATCACTAATCTTCATTGATAATTTACAGCGGGTATCAGGTGCTTTTCCGTGTATGCATCTCTTTTTACTGGCAAACATGGTACTGGTGTGCATGACTAAAAAGTTTGGTTTTGGTCTCGGCTGACTATACCATGTGATGCCAAATGTGTGTGTTCTAATGGTGTTTGGTGAGGCTCAGATGCTGTGATTTCTGAGGCTTTCTTTTTTCCAATTATCTTGTTTGAGGAAAACTCGACAATCAGAAGAATCAGTTACACTCTGATGTTCTGAGCCTCTGTTAATCTCCTCATCATGTAGTATTTAGTAAATTTTAAACAATTTCACACACAATATTTTTTATGATGGTCCAAACTGCATTTAATGGTATTGTTAACAGCACACATTTCTTTTCTTTTTTTATTTTATTTCCAAGACTTGTGCAACAAACACATCCCTATATAGTGTTAAATATTCTTTAATGGGCTTTCTCCATGGTAACGGCTGGTTTAACTTGTGTGTATTTATACCTCTGAGAAATAACACATGGATGAATGCAACAATCAAGTACTGAGAGCAGATAAGAGAATAATGTACATTTTAAGAATAACAATTTATTTACATTTATTTTAAATATTTCTCATGAGCATTAATGCATTCTTTCAATCATTCATTCATCCTCCAAACCACTTTATCCTATTAGGGACTGAAGCCTATGTCAGCTGACTCTGGATGAAGGCAAAGTACACCCTGAACAGCTCGCCAGTCCGTCACAGGGTCAACACACACACACAACCATTCACACTCACTCTCACACCTAGGGGAAACTTGGAACAGCCAATTAGCCTACTGTGCGTGTCTTTGGGCTGTGGGAGGAAACCGGAGGACCCGTAGGAAACCCACGCAAGCATGGGGAGTACATGCAAACTCCACACAGAAACACCCCCACCAAGCCTTGAAGTAGAAATTAAGGATCTTCTCCAGTCTCCCTGCAACCCCAGTAGAATTAATCAGTTCGAATCAATCAGTGTGAATCAATGTTTCCTTTGAATTCATTCCAAACACATTGAAACACAGTGCTACACACACACACACACACACACACACACACACGTGTGTGTGTGTGTGTGTGTGTGTGTGTTTGTGTGTGTGTGTGTTTTTTTGTGAGTGTGTGTGTGTGTGTATGTGTGCGTATGTGTGTGTAAAACAGTGAAACAAATGCAGTAAGAACACTCGCTATTATAAAGGACAGAGTGGGCTAAACAAAATACTGTTTTTTTGTTGATATTTCTTTTTTTCACTGAACTTAAAATGTGAATTGCAATAAAAGATATTTGTATTTTTTCATTTATGACAGCTGCTCCAATATATTAAATAGGCAGTGTGTATATAAGCTCTGTGAAATGCATTTTCTGACCTGTGACGTCACTCAGCCCCCCCCAAGCCACCCTCCCCCCCACCCCCACAGTGTCCAAATCTCACCAAAGTGTTCTCAATCTTTTGTGCTACGTTTGTACTGGTTTGTGCTGTTAAGTGCATTTTGCTGTTAAGATTTTAAAGTTATTTTTGTTTTATTTCTTACTGTGACCATCAGAAACCCCCCCACCCAACCACGTACAAATCTCACCAAAATGGTCGCAATCATTTGTGCTACGTTTGTGGTGTTGAAAGAAAGGATTTTGCTATGATTTTAAAGTTATTTTTGTTTTTATTTCTTACTGTGATCATTTTTGTGGATTTCACTTTCATCCAGGTTAAAAAAAATAAAGAATCTGAGTTTAATATTGTAAGGACTTGGGCGAATGAAGTACTGAACAACACAATAAACTTGAGTTATATGAAATGGTCTGACAGGAATCTTTGTGGGAATCCTTGTTTCTGTGGGGTCAGATATTAGGTGATGAATACACACATACCTAAGGAAAAGCTATTGTAGCAGTCTGTGGCTGCCTTTCTGGTGACTTTCTTGAAAAATAGAGGAAACCATTTGTGCTTCAAAATTACATTCATGTTTAAGAGGTAAGACACATTTATTTGATGAAATGCAAGCCTTAACCAGCAATGTTTTATGTCTTAGATTGGCTCTCACATTTTTATTACTGTAAGCATATACAGTACATTGACAATGATTGATTTAGTGTCTACTGAGTCAGTTTGGGGATTTATCAGAAATGTACCAGTTTTACGTAAAAAGGTATACATGTCATAAACAAGCACGCTGCTAGCGAGTAGCAACCTGTCTGCTCATCGTGGGAAAAAATCTAATAGCAGGTGACAGATCACTGACGCCAACTGCGCTCCACAGCAGAAAATGTTAGGAGGTGCATGTTGGTTACTGACGTGCACGCATTCCTAGACATACGCCTAACCAAATGGGGCCTGTATAAAGATTCCTTATAATAAAGCACAGTTAAACAAATAAATGGCACGAAGCAGCAAGCACAAAGAGACTATTCTCATTAATAAGATGTGATCTTGAAAGAGGGGATGATTGTCATTGGCTACTTGTAAAATACTATCACAATAATTTCTATCAGCACAAAGGATTTAGACCATTTTGATGAGATTTGGATGTGGTGGGGGGGGGGGGGGGCTGAGAGACGTCACAGGTCAGAAGATACATTTTATAATTACTTAAACACCTGAATAGCACAAAAGAAATTTTTTATGGCACAAACCAGCACAAATGAATAACTTCAGAGAGCTGTGTATGTAGCATCATTGCCCTGCTTTTCTTTCTCTAGATGCCATAGATGACAGAACATAAGGGATGTGACTTTTTAAAATATTAATGGTATATTTTACAACATTTTTTACATTTATTTTTGTTGGTACAAATTGCAGTCACCTTGCTGCTGCACTACAGGAACACTCTATCAACCTGCAACAGTGCTTTCTGTATATCGACCCGTCTTTGTGGCCGGATTTCGTTTACTGAAATCTGTACTTTGTCAGCATTATTCTATGTCAGCATCATCAGTCTGCCATAGTATTAAATTATCTTTGGCTATGTGGTAAAGTAGCATTGCGTCTTGTTTTGTGCTTGGATTTCTGTGTTAGAATTTATTTAACCCTAACCGTCCTTGTATCCAGCTGATCCTGATTTAAAACTGAACCAACGAGAGTTCAGCTCTCTCTCTCTCTCTCTCTCTCTCTCCCCTCTAAAGGTCATGGTTCCCAGCGATCTGGGTTGCTATGTAAATTACACCTGACAGCAGAGCACAGGGCCGCTCTATTCTCTCAACCTGCAGAACCCTGGGGAAATGTGCATGTGTATGCATATCTGTATTTGTTCTATTGTGTGTGTGTGTGTGTGTGTGTGTGTGTGTGTGTGTCTGCTGGCTGCAGGTAATAATGCATGGTCATGTGAAGCAGTTTACTGGGTCAGTACCTGGTGAGTAACACGTCCCTTGTTTGTGCAACTCTGCTTCAGATCCTCTCACCAATAAGCACCATGGACAGCAAATCAGTCTTGCCTCAGCACCATGGGGAGTTCTGTCATATCCTCATGCTGGTGTCACATTTTAGACAAAAAAGGTAGTTTGTGTACACTGATGCAACTCTGGCGCAAGACAAGACAGAGGAGGAAGGATATGTCTGTGTCTGAATATGGGTGTGTGAGGGAGCGACAAACACAGGAAAGCCATGTAATTAACCACCAGCTTAGACGTCATTAATTTGACAGTAGTGCTGTTGTTTATTTGGGGAGGAGTAAGTCCATTGTGTGTGTGTGTGTGTGTGTGTGTGAAGGTGCAGAAACAATAACACACACAGTATTTTGTGTTTTTCTGTTCCGCTTAACCTTCCGCTGAAGCCTGTCAATAATGTTTCATCTTTTCTGTGGTGTGGTATTTCCTCCTAAGTAGCTGTCTTTGGAAAGATTTACAGCATAGCTGTAGTGTAGATTAGAGGAGCGTGCTCCATAAACCAGGAAAAGCCCATGCTGAGGGAAAAAAACAGACGTGAAAGAGAGACAGAGAAAGAAAGAGAGAAAGAGAGAGAGAGAGAGAGAGAACGACATTTTGTCTTCTGCGGCAGAGGAAGCCGAGCTATAATGGGTTTCGCTTAATTTGAGCTCAATTGGAAAGTTATTAGAGAGCCCGATTTAGCCGTTTGTGAATTTGGTCAAGGGCACTGCAGCGGAGCCGGAGCTCTGAGCGCCGTTTGGAAACAGCGACTTGTGTCTGCTGGAGCAGAACCGCAGAAAGGAGGAGCTGCTGATATACACGATACACCCTGCATGCTCCTACTGAGGCTGATCAGAGCATCCCCACAAGGCGTTCTGCTCGCTCTGTGGTGGAGAATAAAACTCTGTGTGTGAGAGTGAGAGTGTGGGTGTGTGTGCATGGGTGTGTGTGTAGGTCTGGGTAGAGAGGTTGTTTGGTTCACGTGGTGGTGTGCGCTTGTTTGTTTGCTTTGTGTTTTTTGAATTGCCTTTGGCAGAAGTTGTTCCTATCAGCGCTGATTTCAGGTGGCTTTGTGTTTTTTGCCAGTAGGTCGCTTTGGCAGACCTCTGCTATTTACTTTGGAGGTCATTTAACGAATAGTTTTTAGAACGCAGGTGAAAGACAACAAAATGAATCTGAGTTCTGTTTGTGAATGGCAATAATTTTTACATGCTCCAAAACATGCTTTTTTTTTTTACTTCCAGCAATGCAGAAAATATTGCTATTGATCAAAGGGATTTTCTGTTGAGGGCTGTTTTTAAAAGGTCAGAAAATAATAAAATAATTAAAGCAAATATTTGAGCAAAATGCCTAAACAATTATAATAAGGAAAAACATATATTTAGTAACATATATCATTAGTTATGTTTCTTTATTTATTTGTTTTATCCACGTAACTTTAACCATAATAGCGGACCCATAAAATAGAGGCTCATACACCATCGTTTGGACTCGCATAGAATAAAAAACACACACTCTAAATCAGGTAGCCAGAAAGACTTGCAGGAAAATACATTTTTGTGGAACAAAATCCCAAATCCTAAGATTATCAGAACATACTAAAGAGTCAGGTGACACAAATAGAGGTGGAAAGGACACAAATAGAGGTAGTAAAAAGCTCCTCTTTTAGGCAGTTCCTTATTCTATATATTAATAAACTACATAACTACAACTATTAGTATCACTGCAGTACTTAAATAATGAATTGTTAATAAGGCAGGTGGGGCGGCACCGTGGCGTAGTGGTTAGCAGGTGCGCCTCACAGCAAGAAAATCCTGGGTTCGAACCCCGTGCTTGGCGAGGGCGTGTCTGTGTGGAGTTTACATGTTCTCCTCATGCTTGTGTGGGTTTCCTCTGGGTAGTCCAGTTTCCTCTCACAGTCTAAAGACATGCACATTAGACTACTTGGCTGTTCCAAATTGCCCATAGGTATGGATGTGAGTGTGAGTGATTGTGTGTGTGTATTGGCTTTGCGATGGTCTGACGAGCTGCTCAGGGTGTACCCTGCCTTTGCCCAGTGTTGGCTGAGATAGGCTCTAGCCTCTCTGCGACCCTAGTAGGATTAAGCAGCTCACCAAATGAGTGAGTGAGTAAATAAGGGAGGTGATTAATAATAAGTTTCAACATGTGTAAGATTTTTCTGAGGGTAAACAGCAGCAGTGGTTTAATGAACATTCAATTATTTATTCTGCTTCTATATTGATGTGTATCCATTGTTGGTTGTTGGTGAACTGCAGCCAATCCCAGCTAACGTGAGAAGCTGTTAGACCCTGGACAAGTCGGCAGTATATTACAACGCTAACACAGGGAGACACACAGCCATTCACACTCACAGTCACTCCTATAAGCAATTTAAAGCAGCCAGCTGCCCTCATCTGCATGCCTCTGGACTGTAGGAGGAAACTTGAGAACCTGGAAGAAACCCATGCAGCTATGGAGAGAGCATGCACACGGCACACAGAATGACCTCAGTCCTCCAGCAGGTTTAAACCCAGAACCTTCTTGCTGTGAGGCGACAGTGATAACCACTGCATCACTGAGGCACCGGGTTAAGTAATTATTTTTCATTATTATGATCATCACTAGAGGGCGGCACGGTGGCGCAGTGGTTAGCACGTCCGCCTCACAGCAAGAAGGTCCTGGGTTCGATTCCCAGCTTGGGC
>JAQMYF010000012.1:44409905-44420318 GCA_030014195.1 Neosilurus mollespiculum | reverse complement strand
TATACACATGGGAAAGACAATTCTAAATGTAAGGCACTCTGTATAAGGGCGTCTGCCAAATGCCATAAATGTAACGTAAATGCTCAGTGAGATACAATGCTCAGCAAATACTGTAAGCTCGTTACTAGTACTTTTAAGTGCATCATAAGTTAATGCTTTCAACCATACAAATGCAGTAACGTGATGAACTTTCACACAACACAAAGAAAACATACAATCATATACATTACATGGACATAATTGATTTATTCATCATATTTAAATAAGCAAACAATTCACCCTTCTTAGCACATTGGATACAGGTAAGGGTGATGCTTATAGATCTATAACCACAAGTAAAATCATTTATTCAATAAAATATTAATAGAGGTGATGTCGTTGAGGTGATATCTGTAGTGGTGTGTCATGATATAGCGACAGACACACAAACACTAAAGTCACGATTCAACAACTCCCATAGAACAGAGGAACTGACCTGGAGAAAGAAGGAAGACATAAGAGGTAATATTTTTCTATGGCGAAAGTAAGTGCCCCCTTGGTCTCAAGCTAGTATTACCCCCTTTAGCAAAAATAACTTCTGCTGTCTTTTGCATAATTGTCCACTAGTCCCCAACACTGGCTTGCTGATAATTTTGAGCATTTTTTCAATCCCTTGAGTTGGATAATGTTTTTCTTGTATTGATTGTTCATTTTAAAAGACCCCGCAACATTTCAGTGGGGTTCAAATCTAGACTTCAACGAAGCCATTCCAATACCCTCTATTTCTTCTTTTAAGTCAGTCCTTGACGGATTTGTTAGTGTGCTTAGGGTCATTATCCTGTTGAACAGTTCACCCCTGTTTCACTTTCAACTTTCAAACAGATGTTTTCACATTATCTTCAAGCAATCTTTGCAGTAAAGCAAAATTTATAGTTGAATCAATAACTGCAAACTGCCCAGTCCCTGAGGCAGCAAAACAACCCCAAACCATAACATTTCTGACACCATCCTTCACTGTTGGTATGAGGCTCTTCTCCTGTTCATATGTGTGCTTAGACTGTAACCAGAAATCTTTGATTTCCCTGTCCAGAGCACATTACTTCAAAAGGGCTGGCCTTTGCCCATACAATCACTGGAAAAAAAGGTAGTCTGGCTCGAATATACTTTTTGGACAGCAAAGGTTTTTTCCTGGTATGCCTTCAATGCAGGTCAACTTTGCCTATCTGAAATATCTTTCTGATTGTAGTCTTCCGCACTCTGACACCAGCTGTTGCAAGAGTTACCTGCAGGTAATGTGACACCATTTTGGGCTTCTTCTTTTGCTCCCATAACTGCCTGGGGAGGTCCGTCCTGGATAAATTGGCTTTTGTTTAAAATCTACACCACTTTTAGGTGATTTTCTTTGCAGTGGAATAATTTATTTGAAATAATTTAGAGATCTTTTTAAATCCTTTGTCAGACTCATATACATCAACGGACTTTCTTTTCCCCTGAAGGCTATAGAGAGCTCTGCAGCTCTTGGCATGAGGACACCACACATTTCAATAGTAAACAGAGCACCAGAGAAAAAGGATGGTGTCATTTGCAGGGGATTCAGTCAGTGGCACCTAACCTGGAACACCTGATTCTAATTTTATTTAGTTGAATGTAATAAATGTGAGGGTGTACTTATTTTTTTTATAACTAATAAAATGAACTATTTAATACATTTTAAACTTTGTCAAATAATAGCAGAGCGAAAATCATTGATAAGGAAAAAAGTGTCTTACCATTAAGTTGCTTTTGAATAGTCAAAAAAACCTACAGCGTACATCCGTCCATCTGTCTGTCCTTCCCTCGTACATGTACACGTGGGAACCCTGTGATATTTTTAGAAAATTTGATATCTTGAAAAAGGAAAAACATAAGAAAATGTTTCTGGGAGAGGGTAATACAGAGAACAAGAGGTGTATAATACTCGGGTCACGTGATATTACGCCATCATTAATGACTTGAAATAAATAAACAACGAATTATATTCGTGTGTTATTGAAATGTTTTCTAAAGGTACGGTTTCTATTCCCATCTATAAACAGGTTGTTAAAATTAATTAATCGTTATATATGTAGGATACGTGTATGGGGTTTGAGAGTTCCCACCAGAAACTTGTCAAGTAAGAGAAAACATGGGAGCTCCACTTTTAGGCACTGCCTAAAGCTCTATATTAAAAAACTGTCCTTATTATGCATCATGTTTTTGTGGTAAATCAATTTTATCTTTGGGCACTATATCAAAATGAGTAAAATGTATGGGATCAAATTAATGGCTAAAGATTTTGAGCGTGTGAAATGATGCTTGCATTTTTTATTTTATTTGCCTTTAACTCTATCCCTTACCCTAGGTGCAAAACTGTTTTCACGCTTGCTAACATCATTTATCATAATCAAAATCATTGTTATTAATTTGATCCCATAGAAATCGTTGCATGTTCATATATGCTGAAAAAACTCAACAGTTTGCATGTACTTATTCTGTTCACATGACTAACTGCTGTATGTAATGTTTGTAATATAGGGATTACAAATGAATGCTGTCGAATTCCCTTCTTCCTCAGATGATTCTTGCCACACAGTGGACCCGCAGTAACACTGAATTACTGTGTAGCGTAGCATAAACAGCAGAGATGCTTCTCCTTATCTAGAAAAACATTTCTCTTCCATTTGTAAAACCACAGATGCAGGGACTTTACTGAATCCAAATATATATTTTAATAAATACACACAGGAATACTATATGCTATAGCTTACCAAGATCTGATTGAAACTTGAATTGAAATCAGGAACAGGATCCAGTTACTCCTCAATACCACCTATCATCTCAGTCATCCTCAGATTTCAGTCTCACCTTTGCCTTGCTGTCACTCCAGCGTCTCACTTTCACTTCCCTGCTCATCCTTTATTTCTTGTCTCACACTCAGCTCCTTGTCTTTGCGTATCTTTGTCTCACTCCCAGTTTTTGGTCAACCTTAGATTTCTGTCTCATGCTCAACCCGGTGACTTTCACCTTTATTTCTCTGACTTATCCTACAGCTTCCTGCACTGAAAGACAAAACAAAACAAATAAAATTCTGTTGGCTTAACTTTATAAAATACTATACAACCTATTACAAAACCCTTTTCTGAGTAATTTCAACAAAAGTGTATCAAACACAAATTAATATGTCAGAGTACAACCTCTTGTGCTTCCATTTAATCTCATGACTTAATAAGTAAAGGGTGCTGTAGTATACACTTACATGTACAAGCGTCTTAGACACCCTTATCCAGAGCAACTTATTTTGCCCCATAGTTGACAGCTAGCAATGAAAAGCACAGAATCTAATCAAAGAAGATAAATAAGTACAAGTGATTTTCTTTTAAAAGGAAGGTAGTATGCACCTTACCCACACACCTTCCTGAATAGAATTTCATTTAATTTTTATTCTGTATTATTGTCGTGTGAAGGCTGGAAAAAGCGTGGTACACTCTGACTGGCTCGCCATACCATCACAGCTCCAAAACGGACACAACCATACACATTTACACCTAGGGGCAATCAAGAATAACCAATAACCCTAATTTGCATGTCTTTGGACTGTAGGAGGAAACTGGAGTACCCAGACAAATCCCATGTAAGCACAGAGATAAAACTCCACACAGGAACTTCCTTACTGGGCATGGGCGTCAAACCCTGAACTTCCTTGATGTAAAGCGGAGGTGCTAAGCACTGTGCCACCTTGAACAGAATTTATTCAATTTAAAATACAAGTTTGAGCATTTTATAGATCATTTTAGTGTAAAAACAAATACATAAGACAAATCTCCTTCAAACATCAGCTTAAAATTAAACTCAAGACAAAGATGGACATGCTTGGAAAACACGGTCCTCCTCTGGTGTCACGCATGAACTGCAGGCTGCTTGGCATTGGGAAACCCTGTACTAATGTACAACTCGCATTTCTTCCAGAAATCACTGGGATTCTTTATCTGACACAAGTACTTATACATTAAAGATACATCAAAATGAATTTTACGAGGTGTAATCACAAAGTATGTTAAAGTAAGTTTATATAATGCAGTGATGTGCATTAATACTTGTTAATCCATTAATAATGAAGACATTATTAGTAATAACTTACGTTAATATATGACAGAATTAGCTGAATAACTTTAATGAACTTGATAAACGGATTAACAGTAAATAAAGCTAACATTTTTCACGAACTTGCCCAATACTGATGTTTCCGGTGTTGTTCTGGCCATTTTATTTCTCTTTACTTTTATACCTTTGTTGGCAAAAAATAAATAAATAAATAAATAATCAGTAGTTGTGTTTTTTTGTCAGCTCCCTACCTAATCATCAGCCCCTTCTCACCATTTACTCGCTGTCTTCCCTTCAGCTCTCTAGCTGTCTTATACTTGACTCTCTGTCTCATCTCACCTCCTTATCACATACTTAAGTACATATCTCAGGCTCAGATTTCTGATTCACAACCTAACCTTTTTTTTTTTTTACCCATGGTTCTCTATCTCATCCTCTTGAGATAGCTCCTTGTGACCCCCCTGTCTGCATGTCTCAACCTTTGCTTTCTTTTTCAACCTTAACTAAAAGTCTCACCCTCAAGCCCCCTGTTTCATGTTCAGTGTTATGTCTCACTGTTGGTTCCCTGTCTCTCCCTTATCTCCCTGTCTCACCTGGTGCTGTTTGCTCTCAGCCTTCCATCTCACCAATTCCCTGTTTCACCCCCAACATCCTTTCTTATCCGCAGCTCTCCTTCTCACCCTCAATTCTCTGTCGCACCCTCGGCTGTCTCTCTGTTCAGGCCCCATGAGACTGTAGCTCTAATCAAGCACATGCTCCTATCAGAGCCAACATGACCTTTCAGGTGCTGGCACTTTCTGGCATGACCTTTAAGAGTGAATGGCTGAGCGGGAAGCTGAGACTAATGTGCACTGTAATGGAGGATAATGTGAACCGCTGCTCAAGGGCTGTGCATTGTCTACATGTGAGAGTCCCACTTATCCATTGCTTCTCTCACAAACACACACTGATGTTTTAGGGCAAAAACTGTCCATTGTTTCTCTTAATATGTCTTTCTTTTCTTTACACTCCCTGATATTGTTCCCTGCCCCTTTCTTCCTCTCAAAAATACACTTACCTTACCTTACGTGTTCATTTTTTCTATACATGTGCACCCTTTTCGAAAGTCTGATCCCCTACTTATATTTTTCCATTTATTTCTTTTGTCTTTTATATTGCCTTATGTTTCTATGCATTTTGTTTACTCGTTTCAACTCTGCAGGGCCTTCAATTAGATAACAGCATGAATTGTTGTTTATAATGTGCAGGCTGTGCACTGTTAATACCATATTCTTTTTCCTGTACGCATTTCTTGACAGTTATAGACACACACACATGTACACTCATATACAGTACATACTCATACACACAGGCTTAGCCAAAGTTCAAGTGAGGCACAGGGCGCTGCTCAGCCAGTCATCCAGAAAATGGTGAGTGTTACACATGCTCGAGCAAACTGCCATTTCTTATTTTTGTACCCTGACTCAGTCTCAAACAGTAATCCAATCGTATCAGGTCAGAATTGGGCTATCAAAGCCTTACATGTAGCTCAGCTATGAGCTTTCATTTTTATAGAGTTTGGAATAAGGCAGTATCATAAAGGGAGAAAAGAGCCTCACTATAAAGTGTCATAAAAAAAAAAAAAAAAAGGAGCACAGGTTTTAAATCCAGTATTGAGATGACAGCACTTATATAGTGTAAACAGATTACAGCACAAAAAAGCCATATGTTTCTAATTACAAATGAAAAAAAAACAAAAAAAAACACTGAACTGACTTCAAGATATAGTGACGGTCTGCATTCAACCTGGCAGGTAGAACTTACAATTAAGCACAACCCATAGTAATTAATGTGTCCTTGTCTTCTTTGCTTCTGTGTGCAAAGCCGCAGTGCAGATGGGACCTCAGCTGGGCCCCTGCTCTAAAGCAAAAGTAAATAAAGTGATGCACAAAGAGAGACTGCGAACAATGAACGCTAGTTCGGTTAAAACCAACACAATTCGTGTAACATATCTAGAGCACTAGGATGGAGTGGTATGAGACTGATCTCCCGCTGCTCAATTCCCCGCATGAAGCTGGGGTTTGATGACAGGCCCACTGAGAGACGAATGAGAGAGAGAACGAGTGAGGGGGGTGGAGAGAAAGTAGCGAGTGAGTGAGCGAGGGAGCTAAAGAGGCTGTGGGTTGAATGCCTACGGGAAATGGCCCGCCGATGTGCTTATATTACACTGACTTCAGATTCATCTTGGAGATTGAAGCTGATTCCCATGGGAAATGATGTCTGCCTTTGCGTGGGGCATCTCGTCTTCGATTCCTGCTATGGAGAAGAGCTGCGGGGTACTTAGTGAAAAGATAGCGGTGGGTGTGTGTTTTAGAATGGGAGCTAGAGTGGGCCTTTGTTCCCCATTCACCTGGCCAATATCGAGGTTATTACTTGATATGTTGAGGCTGCATAAAGCGGGCTGTGACAGGGACTCTATTATGTCATCCGAACGAAGGGATCAGTGGAGGACAAGGCATGAAAAGGGGAGTGGAAGAGTACCTGCTCACAAGAGTGCAATTCTTTACAGCTAATTAAAGCTCCCCATTGAGGGGCAGGGTTTTGGAACAAAGGGAGAGAGAGAGAGAGAGAGAGAGAGAGAGAGAGTGCGCAAAATATCACAGCCTTTTGAACCAGACTGCATTCAGTGGAAGAAAAGGGATGGTGTTCTACAACACCCCCCCCCCAACCCTTGCTCATTGTTTCTCTTGTTTCCTTCTTTCTTTTTCTTCTCGTTTCTCTTCTTTCCTTGTCTAACGTAATGAGTGCATAATTGTTTTGCACATAAGAGCACTTGTGGGTGTCTGTGGTGTGTGTTATGTGGTTAAGTGAAAATCCGGAGCTTTTTGCTTGAGTTTGCTCAGTCAGTCAGTGCAGTGACTGTGCTGTGTGGGTAAATGGAGCGAGGAACAGACAGCAAAGTCTTTAGCACACAGAGAATTACTGGCATGTCACACACAACACACACAGAAAACACACACACAGAAAACACACACACACACACCATAGCCATGGTTAACAAGTCTCAGTGAGGAGTACAAGCTCCCCCTCATGGCTGCATTATGTATGTGGGGTTGCCACATGTGTCTGTGTTATAACAGCATTCTCTAACCATTCTTCTCTTCGGCTCCTCTGTGGTTAGAATCCCATAAATTCCACCCATGTTCAGATAATTTTCCTTTCCAATATGGCAACCTATGCCACATGAGATTGCATACACAATTTCCTCCGGGATCAATAAAGTATTCTGATTCTGATTCTGATGATCAATAAATTAAAATTAAAAACACTTTTTTTTACTGCACAAAAAGAAGACCCATGATTGAATCCCGGGCATGGGCGTTTCTGCGTAGCGTTCTGGACTACCCGGAGAAAACCCACACAAGCACGGGGAGAACATGCAAACTCCACACAGAAACACTCTCTGGGCCTTCTTGCTGTGAGGCGGACGTGCTGAGTTCTGCCTAATTTGTAATTGTTGCATAATGCACCTGATTGAAATCTAATGTTTAAAACCGCTAAGGAGTTCATTGTAGACTGGCACAAAAATATGTTTTATTTCATTTGAGATTTTGTTTGAAATTATGTAAAGATAAACCAGAGAAGCATGTTCGCCTCACAGCAAGAAGGCCTGGGTTCCATTTCCGGGCTTGGGGCGTTTCTGTGTGGGGTTTGCATGTTCTCCCTGTGCTTGCGTGGGTTTCCTCCGGGTACTCTGGTTTCCTCCCACAGTCCAAAAACATGTACAGTAGGCTAATTGGCTGTTCCACATGTGTGAGTGTGAATGGTTGTGCGTGTGTTGACCCTGCGATGGCCTGGCAAGCTGTTCAGGGTGTACCCCGCCCTCGCCCAGAGTCGGCTGAGATGGGCGCCAGCTTCCTCGCTTCGCCTAATTAGGAATAAGAAGCTTAGTAAATGAATGAATGAATAAACCAGAGACCAGCTGCATTCAAAGATCATGCTGTCTAATGAGCAAGAGAATTCAGGATAACGATTTATAAAGATTGTTTTGAAGTTGAAGTAATGGGATCAAATGATTTGGAGGTAACTTACTCCTTATGTTTTTCTAGAAAAGCCTTGAAATGATTGTCCATGAGGGTGCACACTGTGCGTGAAACGGTTAAAAGGCATGCATGTCATATGGAAGAACTTGGCAGAAATAGAAGGCTTCCCATTCTTCTGACTGAATGAGTTCATGCGCTGTAGGCTACACGATAGAAATCCAAGATGGCTGTCATTAGCCTCATTATTATCGCGCTGTCTCATTAAGAGGTGAGCTAAATTGTTTAGTGAAGCCTAGGAGAAAAAGACAACCATTCGCTAAATTGTCAGAATTAACACTTGGAGGGTGATGTAAATGGTTTTTACCACTCAGGAACTTTAAATTAGAGCGATTCTGACGTGAGGTGAATATGGCATTGTTACTCTGTGATTAGAGAAGTGCTGGTTTTTTAGGTCTGGCTTTATGGAAGTGTGTAATGGCATAAAAAGTGGTAGTGGAATGGAGGTATAGATGGGAAATTTTCATTGATTTCTTTGTTTTGTCTGTTTTAATGATGAGTAAATAAAGAAAAATAGTGACCACATAGTCATACTGTTTCGTGATAATATCGTACAATACACCAATCAGCCATAACACTAAGACATTATGACCACTGACAGGTCAAGTGACTTGCATTAGGCAGAAAGTGAAAAGTCAGTTCTCGAAGAAGGAAGCAGGTGACGTTGAGACAGGCCACACTGTGATGATTAAATGACTGGGTCTATTCATTTCCACAGCGGCAGGTCTTGTGGGGTGTTCCTGGTATGCAGTGTTAAGTGCCTACCAGAGGTAGTCCAAGGAAGGACAACCACTGAACAGGCAAGAGTGTCATGGGTGCCCACGGCTCACTGATGTGTTCCGAGATCTAAAAAATATGACCTGATCCCACAGAAGAGCTACTGTAACACAAACTGCTGGAACTATAAATGCTCTCTTTGATAGAAAGGAGTCAGAACACACAGTGCACTGCAGCTTGTTGTGTATAGGGCTGCACTGCTACAGACCAGTCAGGTGTTGTTAATGTTATGGTTGATCAGTTACTATTAAGAATAATAAAATAAAAATAATAAATAAAAGAATACTTCTTCCTCTTCTTCTTCTTCTTCTTTTTATTATTATTATTATTATTATTATTATTATTATTATTATTATTATTGAGTTTTTAGTGTAAAAGTACATTTGTTGTAGGCTTGATTTGAACATAATAAGGCAATACAAAGTAGAAACGATAATCTTACCCCCTATTATTCCACACCAGCTGCTGCTCTAGCGTTCCTCTCCACAATCACCTCAAGCTTATAGATTTGGTTTGAATGTTGGGTTTAATTAACTAAGAGTTAATTAAAATGTGTCCTTCATGAAATGCACGTGGAAGCTGCATTGGTCTAACAGCAGTGTTGGAAAGAACGTGGATTCTAGTTTCACACATTTAATTACTGTGTTATCTGGTTAGCAAAGTCCTGCCAACATTGGTGCATATGCTGCGTGTTGTATCTCATAGTTACATACAGACACATATGCAAAGCAAAAAAGAGAAACACGGCATGTTCAGAAATGCCAGCTGAAGAATAAGACGGATCTAACACATTCCACATTGTAAAACATGCTATAAGTGGAAGGAATAAAAGACCTCAGGTCAAACTGCTATAGTCAGAGTTATGGGTATAAATAAGCAATGACAGATGATATGCCGTGAGCCCAAAGTTGATTATTTTCCAATAACGCCATGTACCCAACTGTTTTATTTCTCTTGTAACATTTGCCAAAAATGACACATTTTGTATTTAGCTTAGAACAATGGGCCTCGTTTACTAACCGTTCTTACGAAGAAATTCGCTGCTAAATCTCATTTACACACTTTTCTGGCATTCACCATTATTTTCTTATCTGGGATTTCTTGGTTATGAACAGAATCTATGAACACAAAAGACCACTCTTACACACACATTGGTGCCGAAGAGATCTTGCAAAATTGCTACTATTTCCCTTCCTTTTTAATTTTCCCCAATTTTGCCAACCCATAATACGCTGTTAGAGAATGAAGTTTTTAAAATAATTCTTTTCATTTACCAGAAAAAGGCGGATTGCTCCCTCCGAGTCGAGAATAAGTCTTTGCCTCAAGTGGAGGAATTTAAGCATCTCGGGATCTTGTTCATGAGTAATGGTAGAAAGGAGCAGGAAATGTCATGTCATGTCATTTTCTGAACCGCTTATTCCTAATTAGGGTCGCGGGGAGGCTGGCGCCCATCTCAGCC